>PNEQ01027922.1:0-64807 GCA_003012365.1 Medauroidea extradentata | reverse complement strand
CGCCAGGTCAGACACAGTGGCAGACATAATCGTCGTTGATAGACATCACCATAAAAGCTACGACAGTTCTGCTCTCTGTGAGAATTTGGCTGAACCTTTTGCTGGGACCTCATCCGCGGGAAATCCTCGCCCTCTCTATTTTTTCCCACAACACTAAACAATACGACATTCTGCACCAGAAATTCAAATATCTGCGACTTTCGCTTTCCCTTGCCAAGAAATATCCTTCTGTGTACAGACTATTATAATTGTACGCACCCTCCTATCCTACAACTGTCGAGAGCAGAGATTGAGGAGATTTCTCTGTCCAAGGAAAGCTCTGTAATACATACTTGAGCTCGTTCTTTTGCTCTACTAAATAATTTTTACTAATCTATTATTGAAGAACAATTAGTGTTAAGCACTGGAACACACTTAGCTTAAGGGCGTAACAAAAACATAAAGAGATTAAAATCTATTGCAGATAATGCAAATTAGAATGAAAGGCAGTGCATACCCAAATGAATATGAAGAAAGTGTTTTTTTTTTAATAGGGGAACAAATTCCGAATTCGCGATCCTCACGTAAAAATAAGACGGAAACATGTTTCACACTATTCATTTAACCTTAATATTATGGAGTAATGAGTATCTAAATACGAAATTTTGAAACTGTTTTTTTAATACATGAAATAAATTCACATAATGAAACAATATTTTCAGAATTGCTTAATGCTATTCGGATCTTTAAACAAACAGTAAATACGGCTTGATATCTTCCACCCTTATCAAAATAGCAAAGGTCGCTACCCTCTAATTGCGTACAACATTTTTACCGTCAGGATTTTCGAAAATTTTAAGATGGTTTATTGAGTAATGTTACCTGTCTCACAAAATAGGTGCTCTTGTCGCAACTTTTTATGACACATCGTTTTCTTTCATATCACAAACGAATTTGCAGCGAAAGAGTTCCAGAAACAAATATTAATTATTGCATCGAGAGCAAGAAACACGCTGTGAACGTTGAATGTCTTTAATCGAGTATGCAATTCACACATCAAAACTCATGTGCACCCAGTATATGCGAATGCCTTATTCTCTGAAGCTTAGGTGCAATATACATACCTAGAGCATTATTAAACCAACCAAAATCGAGTTGGGTTTGGATACAAACCCATCACATGAAAAAGGATTGGTCGAAATCCCATTCAAACCATAAAGATTCAAATAATCACAATTTTTGCTTCTGTTCGAAAAAAATTGTAATCTACAACGCAAGTTAAACGAAAGCAATCGTGTGTTTTACCGTACATGGAACCATATTGAAGGAATTAAAACACTTTTTTCATACATTTCTGATTATGTAGAAAGCAAAAATTATCATTTCTAAAAAATAATAATAATGTTAGGGTTAAATCATGTTTTTGTTTGCCATGCACAACAAATTACATGACGTCAAGTTCGCCACCAAACAATTAAGGGGTATTGATCCCTACCACCTTGGATTTATCTGTTTCTTCTCGACAACTTCTGTCCCAGTCGATGCATTAAAATTTTTGTCACGAAAGGGCATAGATACAAACTTAATCGATTTTCTGTAATTGCTGGAACCATAATATATTCATTATTTTGCAACGGGAAACAGCTGAAAAGGAAAAATTGCTTTATTTACTGGAGCTACTACAGAGGCCGCAACATTAACAGAAACAATGCCATATGGATCCAAAAAGTGAATGAAACAATAAACTTTGACTTGTCAGCGTGAAAAGAGTAAAACAATGTGTCTATTCCCTGGTTTATAAGAAAAACCGTAAAACCGATCTGACGGGGATCAAGCCCCCTTAATGAGCTATACCGTTTTTGTTTGATTAGCACAATTTTTGATTTTCCGGCTATGAGCAGCACAAATTGAGTGCACTAATTCGTGGTAAAGCTTAATTTTGCGTGAAACAACTATTTCTATAAATGGTGACTAACTTGACGTCAAGTTGGCCACCATATAAAATTCTCGAATAGTTGCTGTATTTGAACAGCAAAAATTCTGTAACAGGGCCCCAATCAACATAAATTTAGAACGTCATGTGTGTGTATTTTCGAAAACGAATTCGAAAATGTGGTACACTGAAAAAAAGAGTATAGTTGCAGGCACCATATTTCTGTTAAAATAGGAACAACAAAACAGTTTGGTTGTTGGTTCTACTCTGGGCAGTTCCTTTAACAATCTGTTTTGTAGACATTACCATCTGGCTTGTAAAAGCAACTAGGCTCTTAGTTTCTTCTACAAAACAGATTATTGAAGGAACTGTCCAGAGTAGTACCAACAGCCGAACTGTTTTGTTGTCCCTATTTTAACAAAAATATGGTACCTACAGCTATACTTTTTTTTTTCAGTGAGTCAACTTGACATACTCAAATGTAACAGCTACCAGGAAACAACTGCCGCTTTACTAAACGAAAATCCTTAAGCCGGTTCTAGGAAGGCAGATGTTAGGCGACAGCAGAAAAGTTTTGTACAGGTTCACTATGTGTTTCGTTTTGATTATTAGAAGCGAGCTAGTAACGTGTATTTAGTTGCAAAGTTTGATTTTAACTTCAAATTTTTATTTTTTTAATTTTAAACACATTTACAAGTCATGCATTTGTTCAAAACAGAAGAAACGATACATTTAAAATTATTTATTTAATACACAAAAATAATACAAATGTCACAGCTACAATTTTTATAGACAAGTACACAGTGCATTAATACGAATTCATTGAAATAAACATTTCAGTATTCTACAGGAACATAAAATGGTATGAACATTATTAGACCTACAGTCTACCCCGTGGAATAATTCCGTGTTTTGTTGCTAGTATTGTTGTCCTGTCATTTACCCTAAATTCTTTTTTCCTTAAGTTATTTAACCTAAAGTCGATTGTCCTACAGTCATTTTAATCAATATTCGAAACCTTCGTTTGCCCTAAACTCATTTATTCTAAAGTCGTTTGTCCTAAACTAATTTGTCTTAAAGTCGTTTGTCCTAAAATCTTTTTTCCTAAAATAAAGTCTTCATTCGAAACCGTCGTTTGTCCTAAACTCATTTATCGTAAAGTCGTTAGTCCTAAACTCATTTAACCTAAAGTCGTTTGTCCTAATTTTAGGACAAACGACTTTAGGATAAACGAACTGTTTTATGTTTAGGACAAATGTTTTTAGGACAATACCCGCACCCCTTTCTCCAAAAATTGTTTATTCTAAAGTCATTTGTCCTAAAGTCGTATATCCTACTTTTTAGGATAAACGACTTTAGGACAAACGAAGGTAAATAGTTACGAATACTGTTTAGGAAAAACGATTTTAGGACAAACGCCGCACCCCCATCCGAATTTACAGTACCAATTAAAAGTGTATAGTTTTCATTACTAGACATTACGAAACATTCGACGTATAAATTACACGTGCCTGCTTCCTTGAGATAAGACAAATGTAAACAAACTCACGAGATACCAAACAATAACAATACATTATCATATGATTTGCAGTATCAATCAAAAATATGAAGTCATCAGTACTAGACATTACAAACCATTCGACATATATGTGCCTGCTTCCTGGGGAATTAGGTAAAAGTAAACAGAGATACGAAACAACATTGTGACAAATTTACTCACCCTTTACACATGGAGATGATTAAATAATATCTCACATACACACAAGATCAAATTCAACTAATTTATTAATGGAAATATATACAGAAAAACTATTGTCACTGTACAATGTAGCACAGCTGCCTGACATCATTCCGCAGGCTACAGATTTCCTCCAGAAGAATATGAAAATCCATTTCACGTAGCTTGCGGGACGTGTGATGTGCTGCAGCTGCTTTCCACGCGATGGAGACGAACTTCGCTGTGGTCATCCCTCAGCATTAGCTCTTCCTCACCGTCATCATCCACCTCATCTAGCCGTACGTTTGACGATGCCGGTGAAATGGGAGAGTACTCAATCTATGCCACTGGAGTGAGCACACGATCAACGTCTTGAGACCAGGCTCGAAATGTAGATACGGCCGATGGTGTACGAGTCGGAGCTACTGATGCTGTAGGCGGTGTCCACACGATTCCTTCATCTTCCTCAAGGCATTGTAGATGTTCATCTAGGAGCGATGGCGGTGGTGGTGATATCCAACCTCTCCTAGGTATCATCTGGTGTCAAACCACAACTTCTTCATCCTCCATTACTACAGCTTGTGACACGACCAACTCGCTCGACATCTCAGAGCAACCTGAAGGCTGGTCTGCTTGTAGTGCGCAGGTCGAGTCGAGCATGTCACGTGGTCAGGCATCTTGCACATACCTGACGCACGTACACTGTGCAGGTCGTGACAAGCACAGACGTAAGCCTGGGTGACCAACTTATTAATGGGGCTGAGTAATGCCTGATAACCACCACATGTGCTGTGCAGGTTGCGACAAGCAACCCACATCACAGGGCTGGCCTGAGGCAACTGTGCAGGTTTCTAAATGTACTGCGCTAATGAGGTAACTATACACTATTGTCGGGTTCGGGGCCATCCTTGCTTACAAGTCAATAAACAAGACGAGTTTATTTTAGAAAAAAAATATTTATTCATTCTTTTACATATTACTTTACATCAGCGTCTGTAATGCTAGACTTTAATATCCAGCTATCATGTGAGGCATCGAACCCAAGCCAACGCACCAACATATTGTTTCCTTTATGCTGCACAATTTTCTCGATCAAATACATGTTTGGAAACTTTGTAACTTGATTTTTTTCTGTGTAGAATTCTCCTCGGATAGTACTGCCGTCTATGTCCTCGAGAAAATAAGTCCTTGGTTCGTAGTGGCGAATCTTGATGATCTTGAATGCTTCAGTGCTCCAGTGTAGGGTGTAACCTTTGGAAATTTGTCCTTTTTGCTTTGATATCAGAACATAGTCTCCAACTTTAGCCTTTGGTTTGTGAACATCCAGTTTCTTCTCATCTCTGTAGACAGATTGCAGCAATGAATTATCTTTGACAACCACTGGTCTCATCTTAATGGTTCTGTGTACTTTGTGGTTATAATTCGACACAAGCTTGTCTAGTATGTCCAACCACTTATAACTTCCTTGTGACGAAAATATTTTCCACATTTCATTTTTCAAGGTGCGGTTGAATAGCTCCACAATGCTAGTCTTCATACCACTATGTGTAGAGTAGTGGTTTATTTTATGTTTTGACATCAAGGCTTGAAATAATGGATTGTAGATTTGTAGATTTCTCTTTCGAGGCCCGTATGTAGATTCTTGGGTGGACCTCCATCTTGCAAAACAGTGTTCATTGTGTTTTTTACGTCCTCTTCATTTTTAGTTTTGACAGGCAAAACCCGTGCGAATTTGCTGTAGGAAACGTTTACAGTCAGCAGGTATTTGAAATCTTTATTCTTGCGAGCATGAGGATTCATTTCAACCAAGTCTGCTTGATATAGGTCCTTCAAACCAAAAATCCAGCACTTTACATCGTGGATAATTTCTCCTTGCAGGCTTGTGCAGCTCACCAGCAATGTCAGCATAGCTCATTCTATGTAACCGTCTTCATGTAATTCTTCGATGATGCTGGATATTTCATTCACATGGGAGTTATTACCTGCTTGCTGAGAGGCAATGAGCAATCTCAATCGGTCGACAATTTCATTAACATTATTCCAGTAAACATATTCTATTCGTCGTCCATCTTCTCTATACATTTAAATACTATTACCGAAGATACGTAGTACAACGTACAAATGTGTGTTAATATATCTAACAATGGTTTCTAACTAATTATGTATAATGTACGGAAGTATAGAGACATCATTCAAAGGCATGTGATGTAACCATAAAATGTTTTCACATAACATACAGAAGAATATCACATACTCGAACATATTAAAGTTAATAGGATGTAAATAGAACATGCAATAAACAAGTACACGCCTGTCTGTGGTCACTTCCAGCTGTACTTCAATTTTTTCTAGTATTCATAGTACAGTATTTTTACTCAGACAAAATCTCATAACAAATGCATGGTCATCTATTTACATGGGATCTGGACGTTCCCGAAAACGTCTTGGCCTGTTTATGAAATCTACTATTTCGTTATCCATCATCATCTTCAAACAAGAAATTTAAATCATCTGCCACCATAAACTAAAAAATTTTCATTGTTCATAATCTCATTTGTTTTAAAAGGCCTGCTTAACTTTGTAATCAATGCCTCTTCTTATGATTAATATAACCAATGGTTACTGACTACGAACCCACTGATTAAACTTAACCAGTATTTGAGAAGCAGATATTGTTGCTAACCATTAGTAAAATTTTAATCGGAAGATAATCAGAAGAAAATCAGACATTGAGAAACCGGCCCTAAGACTGCTAAATTAGGTAACTGTAGAACAGTTGACGCGGTTTCGGCGGTGGTTTTGGGCGGTGAAGGTCACGTGGGTGAGCCGAAACCTCTTGGTGTGGGAAGTCTGCCGGCGAGGGCATGATGGCTAGGTGGCAGCGTGCTCCATTCCCAGGATGCACTCCCGAAGCTTCGACCGCCGTCTTCCTCGTCGGACACTCCCTACCTCGTAAAGGCTATTACAGCTAGGGAAACTAGCGCTGCTCTGGAGGTTGCTCTTCCACAGTGGGTGTGTAGCCGAAGGTAGAAGGGAAGAAGTGGCAATAATGGGATGCTGATACCCCGTACAGGATAGCACGGAAGTGCCTGGGTTAGGAGTTGCGTCGGATGCCGGTCCACAAGGCAAGGATGGGGTTGAGATGGAAACGGGTGTGGAGGAGGGGGTACTAAGGAAGGCTGATCCATCAGGGGACTGTAATGCCAGCCGGACAATGGCGTGGCCGTTGAGTGGTGTGCCTCGTCGAGCGGCGGTGGAAACCTCCCTCTGGATCCAATACACCCCTGTCTCACCTCCAGTGCCTTATGTACTAACTTGACAAACTCCTGTCGGGCCCTCAATTTCCTACCTGACCTCTTAGGAACAGCCTGACTGTGAAGATGGAATGATACGGCTAGCTGATTATTGGAGACTGGTATCCTGTAGGATCACCTGTCGTGGCATGAAAAGCCTTAAGGCGGCGGCACTATTGTTGGTGCTGGGCAGGCGGACTTGTAGAGGAGCATTAGAAGTGCACCTCAGCACGTCCCTATGCCTTTTCACCTCTCCCAGTCAAGACAAGACCCGACACCGCTCGGAAAGAGCACAATGTATTCGTGCCTGTGCCTAAAAAGCCTGAAGAGCGTGTAGAAAGGAACCGAAGAGCACTAGCTTCTGTGGGGAGAGACGTTGATGCAGGTGACGATGCCTCGGAAAGCGGCTCTTGGTTGGCGAAGCTGGACAGCTGGCGTAGAAGGCTTCCACGGTCGTGATGGGCGCTTCTGGTAGGGGTCTGGCGGTCGCTGGTCTTCCAGGCCTGGAACTGTAGCTTGCAGTGGCATTGAGGGTAGAGAAATCTACCGCAGCTGAACCTTTCCGTGTTAGCAGGGGTACTGCTCAGAGAGAGTAGCAAACAGGTCGCTACTCGAAGACGAACTGCTCTATGGTGGCTCATGCTCCCTCTTTTATACCCTTCTCGAGTCGGTCTGTGGTGATTGGCCAGCCGCTCGCCTAATGAAGAGACGGCTCGGACGCGAGGGGGTGGTCCTTCCCTCCTCTGTGGTCTCTGTGCTGCGGGTGGCGTGTCTACAGGCGGCAAAGCGACTTGTAGGAAAAAATACGTTAGATTATCCTTGTCCAGGGTTTTTGGGAACGAAGGATAACTGAGGAAGGGTTAGGTAGGCTTTATATTAAATATCTGGAGTCAGGTTAGAGTGCACTGACGTGTGCGGGAGTAATAAGGGTAGAAAGAATTAACAATGGGTGCGGGAATATGGAACAGGCAGGATGAGGCGGCGGCTTCACAGCTCAAAACGCTGCTAGCATGCGTAAACCCCCCTGCTCGAACAGCCGACGCCTCGTCTGGACTGTTCTGCTCCATGTTCTTCGGGTGTAGATTCTTGAAGCTCTCATCTCTCTCTCAAGGTGGATGTCCTCTCTTCTCCCAGCCGCTTACTCTTGGAGATGACCCTCAGCCTAAGGTGCACATGCCGTACCCTGTATTGACGTATTGAACTCTCCAATGCAAAGCTAGCTATCTTGGGGAGGGGGATTCAATGAAAATGTGCGGTTGCTAGTGCTCTTTTACATAGTAATTCTTTACATGTTGTTGGGTTTACTTACATTTGGCAGGCACCAAAATCGGGTGATACACTCGTTACACAAATCTGCAACTTGAAAATACATGGTTAGACTTTGGTAAACAATACAACATACTTCACACTGATATTTACAATTTACATTGGCAGCTCTTCATCCCATTTTAAGAGGTATTCCTCATGTCCATAGTCCATATTTGTGGGCTCATATTGCTGCTGCATTTTGCAAAACACATCTTACTTTTTACATGAAAGAACATAGTTGCATGTACAGGGTTTTTACTGGCACAGAAAGACAAGTGGTATAGAGTAGTCTGCTCCTTCATTAGTTGATTAGCTCTCATTATACTAGATACAACAAAACAAACAGGTAAATTACTTGGCTCAGAAATTACTGACTTTACTGAGGTGTCTGCAATTCCAATTCAAATGTTAAGCTATGTCAATTTATGGCTGTGGCCAAAGGGTAAGTGTCAGGTTCAAATCCCGTAGGAGCTCCTCAACTGAACTGCTACCAGCGTATTGTTGCTACGGTAAAATGAGATACATAACCACAAACAAAAATCACACATCTCTATGCTAAACAATAATTGTAGAACTTACTTGCAGGATGATGCGGTGATGTAGCACCGTCTTCTTTCTTGCATCTACGGGGATGCGGCATGGGGGTACTCTGCTTTCAACTTACACTAAAAAAGGGTTCGTACCACTGACTAAACCTAACTTATCGCTAGGGTACCCAAAACAAGGCTAACCTGACCCTTCGCACTGGTTGGGTACTTATTGGCGTAGCACTTGCTTGGATGCACTCAGCAGGCTGGATGACGGTGCAGCGAACGCTGCGGCATCCGTCATCAGCAACAGTGTCTGTTCTGCCCTCTACTGTTCTGCTGGGCTGGTGATGTTTTATGCCACGAGGTCTCTCGGTAGCGTGCAGTTTGTTGCCCTGGTGGTCCTCGGCAGCTTCTCCACGGCTGGATACGTCTTGGCGGCGGAATATATTTCCTCTCAGCCTGGGAAGAGGGTGATTTGCTGGGTGGCTGCGTCTAAATGGGCAGCGGTAACTGCGTTGGAGCAGGCAGCGGCTGCTGCGGCTGAGCGTGTGGTGCTGTAGTCGAGTCTGCGGTGTTCTCTTGATCTGGACTGGCTGACCGGGAGCAGGGTAGATGTTGCCCAACGAAGGTTGGGGCGGCTTCCTTCATGTACCGGGGCTAGAAGTTCAGAGTGGAGTCTGGCCGTTGGATCTCGCCTGTCACCTGGTTGCTCATCCTCCCGAGGGGTGGTGTAGGCATGGACCGTGGAGCTTGTGCCTGCTGTCGGCGTGGAGGAGGTTCCATGCTTACTCCCTCTTGTTCGCTTAACGGAGTTTGGTTTGCTGGGTTCGAGCTAGGTGGAGCTGGGGCTGGTTTGGTGTCAGTGATCGTCACTTTGGTTATTTTTTCCCAGTCATCTCGCACCCAAAGAGTGTTACCTCTCTGCTAAATTACTTCTTGGGGTCCTTCCCACTTAGGGTAAAATCCTATGTGAAAGTGGGCAGCTTTATTGCTGAGCGGGTGGCTGCTTGTATATACATAACCACTCTCTGTGGCTTGTGCTGGCCTGGAGTTTGGTCTAGGCATTTTCTTTTGCAGGAAGCATTGTTTTCTGTCAGTTGCCCTTGTTCTCCATTCATTGGCGTTCTTGCGGACTTCCTCTGCTGTAGGAATGTCTGTGGGTTTCTCTTGCCATTCCCATTCTCATGAGCGGGAGATGGTTCTTCCGAATAGCAACTCTTTTGGGGTTGCTCCGGTTGCATTGTTACAACGGCAGCGAAGGGTGAACAGGATTTATGGAATGTATGCGTCCCAGTTCTGGTGATCCTGTTACATTCTAACCCGTAGGCCCTTTTTTATTTTTTTGTTTTGGCTCTGGCGCTCGGTCGGATTTCCCTGTGGGTGGTATCCTGGGGTGGTCCAGGTTTCAGTGCCCCATCTGC
Source organism: Medauroidea extradentata (assembly GCA_003012365.1). NCBI lineage: Eukaryota > Metazoa > Arthropoda > Insecta > Phasmatodea > Phasmatidae > Medauroidea > Medauroidea extradentata. The sequence continues at coordinate 54,626 of PNEQ01027922.1, read as the reverse complement.
GTGTGGCGGCGGCCCATTTTCCCCCTCTGAATTGGACTCCATTGTCGGTTAGAATGGCTTTTGGGTATCCCCATCTAGGGAAAAATTCTTCGTCCAATTTTCGTATGATGGTGGTTGTTTCGGCATTTGGCAGAGGATAGGCTTCTACCCATCTGGAGAAGAGATCTGTGGCAACCAGCAGGTATCTCTTCCGGCGATGCGAGGTGGGATATGGCTCCATCAGATCTAAGGCGACAGTGTACCACGATGTGATAGGTCGTCGTGGGTGTGTTGCAGCTTGCGTTTTCCCATGTGCCTTCGTGGTGGCACACAGTAGGCACTGAGAAACATAGTCCTTAACATCACGGCATATGCCATTCCAGGTGAATCTCTCTCGTATCTATCTCAGGGTTTCCGTAGTTCCTGGGTGGCCTGCTTTTGGGTGGTCGTGGTAGTAGGCACATAGATTGCTTTGTAACGTGTGTGGCACCCAAAGCTTACATGTAGGTCCGTCACTCTCATCTCGTGACCATATGTAGCCTCCCTCGTCTCTGTAGGTTTGGGGGTTGGCTTGTACCTTCTTGTTTATGTCGGGGTCCCGACGTTGTTCATTGGCAAACTGTTGCAGTTCAAGAGTGGCTGTAATGGCTTGTACCACATCTTCGTTAGTGCTTTGGTGTCTTGGATTTTCAGGTGGAATAGCTCGATCCTAGACTTATAGAGTGGGGTCGTCTCGGTTTGTGTTGGCAGGAACTCTGGATAGTGCGTCTAACAACTCATTGTTCCTCCCTGGGCAGTGTTCAATGGTGAATGTGAATTCTTGTAGCAGGAGAGCCCATCTTCCTATCTTGGACTTAGCTGCACCGGTCTTCTATTGCCATGCTAGTGCCTGGTTGTCAGTGCGAAGGATGAAGAGTGCGTCCTCGAGGTAGTATCTGAACTTCTTGACCACCCAAATTACTGCGAGGCACTCTTGCTCATTGCTGTGGTATCGGATCTCAGGGCCTGTAAGTTTGGTACTGGCATAAGAAATAATTTCCTTTTCCCCATTTGGTTTCTGCTAGTACAGCATGGCTCCTAGGCAATGCTTGCTGGCATCGATCTGAAGGATTAATGGTCTGGCAGGATCTGGTCTGTGTAGAATGGCAGGTGCTTGGAAGGCAGCTTTAACACGTGGAAAAGCTTGGACAGCTTCTGGTGTCCACTTCCAGGTCTTGGCTCCGTGGAACAAGTCGTTTAGGGGTTTCATGAGTTCTGCGGCGTTTGGCACGTAGTTCCGCAACCAATTGCATAGTCCCAGGAAACGTCTCAGCTGCTTGCGGTTTTGTGGTGGGGTAGCCTCTTGGATGGCTTGAATCCTCTCTTCCTGAGGATAATTTGCTGTATGGGGTTATCCGGTAACCCAGGAAATCTACTTCGGTAGCTCCAAAATGGCCCTTGTCAAATCTGCATGTCAGCTTGTGCAGCTCAAATCATTCTAGCACCAGTTTCAGATGGTGTAAGTGCTCTTCCCATGTTTTGGAGTAAATGATCACGTCGTCCACATAGGCATGACAGAAATTTCCTATGTATCCTGTGAACACAACGGCAGACATCATCCGTTGAAAGGTAGCTGGGGCATTTTTCAGTCCAAATGGCATCACTGTAAATTCCCATTTTTCCCCATTGGGGGCAGTAAATGCAGTGTACTGCCGAGAGTCTGGTTTGACTGGAATCTGCCAGTAGCCGCTGCGCAAATCCTGTTTGCTAAAAATCTTGGCCTGGCCAAATGCTTTCAATGTGTGACCCATTTGCAGGTCTGGTGGTGCGACAGATTGTGTTATTTGATTCAGGTCACGGTATTTAACACAGAACCTCAGTGTTCCGTCCTTCTTTGGCATGTTTACAACTCGAGAGTTGTGTGCTGATTGGGTTGGCTGAATGATTCCCAGTTGTTTCTTCTCGGTGACCTGGGTCTCAATCACTTCCCCCTTGGCAGGTGAGGGTATTGTGGGTTTGTTGTACACCACTTCCTTGGTGGTGAGATGGATTTCATGTTCCATCGCCGTGGTCTGTCCCATTGACCCTTGGCATTCAAATACCAGGTGCTTCTCATTGATGATCTTCGCTAGATCGTTTGCTTGGTCGGGCTTGACTTGGTGGTTTATGTTGTGGCTGTCGACTGACTGCTGTAGGTTAATGTGGGTAGGATGTCTCCAGGTAATCGACTGTCGTTGCTGGGTTCTCCAGTAGATTCGTTCCTGTCTACAGTCGATGATGACAGCTTGTTCCTCTAACCAAGGATGTCCCAGGTTTACTTCTTCTAACAGGCAGTTAGCAGCAATGAAGGCAATGTTCAGTTTCTGGTCTCCTATCTGGACAGGTAAGATAACTTCCCCTGCCACTTTAAGTTCTGTCCCTTCCTATGCCATTCATACTGGTTCGACTCGGGGTGTGATTCTGCCTTGTACTAGCTAAGTACGGATGAAGTTTGTCGTGGCAGCAGTGTCGAGAACTGCCATTTGTTCTTGGTCTCCCAGGTGTACTGTTATCCTTGGAATCTGTCGAACTGTAGTTGGATTGGTTAAGGTGGCGATTTGGCTAGCCCCTTGTGGCATGTTGTTTACTGTGTTGTTTTCGGCTTCCTTGTTTCCCAACGGAGGTTTGGTGTCTCCAGGCTTGAAGTTGTCCCCGGTATTTCTGGCTCCAGCATTTCTAAACTTGGATTGGTAGACTTTGCAGTCTTTGTGGAAGTGGAACTCTGGACAGTGCCAGCACTTTGGTAATGATGGTTTGCTGGGTGGAGGTGTCTTCCTCTCAAACCTAGCTGGTATTGCCTCTTTGTGGGATGCCCTGGTGGCAATCCTCACTTGTTTCTCTTCTGCCATGTCTTGCTCTCTGATTCTGGCATGGTGTACAAGTTCTTCAATAGATGTAGGCATTGGGTTTCTGAGGTGATGCTTGATTTCTGGTAGTAGCCTCCAGATAATCATTTCGACGGCTTCATCTTCGGTGTGGTTTGGCTGTAGCTGCTGAAGAAGCATTATTTTCCTGCGGATAAATAACTCTGCTTCTTCCCCTGGTTTCTGGTACTGGGTGTAGAGTGCTTCGGTTAGCCGACCCATTACGGTTTTGCCCGAGGAGTGTGCTTGGAGATGGGTGGAGAATTGGTCCCAGGAGACAATGAATTCGCCATATTTCTTCTACCATTTCTGGGCTTCGCCCTCTAGTTGTAGTTTGGCTTTCGACAGCCACGCCGATGTTGGTAACTTGGTATGCCTGAACTCTTGCTCGCAGGCGGCAATGAATTGTTGTGGGTCTTCGTAGGGTTTTCCTGCATATTCTGCTAACGTGGGCTGGGTGACAGACTGTGAGCCTCTGTCTTGTAACGAGGTGTCTGGGATGGATTCCTGTCGAACTCCCTTTCTGCAGGAGTGGCAACGGTAGAAAAGCCTTTCCATGTTTCTAGGACTGGTCTGCCCATCCTAAGTATATGTAGTGGAAGCTTTGTCGGCATGCGGAGCAGGTGAACCTGTGATGGCCTTGGCCATGACATTCAGGGTGGGCGCATCTCTCTTGTCTTTGGCGATAGGCACAGCATCTGTATTTAGGACCTTCTGTGTCTCTGTCTTCTTCTACCCAACCTAGGTACGTATAGTGGAAGCTGCACCCACAGTGGGCCCATTCTATGTGGTGTTGCACTTCTCCAGGGCAGTCGGGTGTCATGCAAATGGTGATGATCACCATCTTGAAGGTGTTTTGATGGTAGGGTGCTTGGAGATTTTATCTGCACTTCTCCAAGTTGTAGTTGTATGCTCAGGGGTTTCCCTTGGCCCTTTTCTAGTGCCTTCTTGCAGATGTTCGACATCTAGTCTCAACAGGTACCCAATCCTTGACGAGACTGCTTGGCGACTTCAAAACTAGGCCCCGCTGGTGAGCGCCAAAACCTCTTGACGCGGTTTCGGCGGTGGTCTTGGGCGGTGAAGGTCACGTGGCTGAGCCGAAACCTCTTGGTGCGGGATGTCTGTCGGCGAGGGCGTGATTGCTAGTTGGCGGCCTGCTCCACCCCCAAGGATGCACTCCCGAAGCATCGACCGCCGTCTTCCTCGTCGGACACTCCCCACCTCATAAAGGCTATTACAGCTAGGGAAACTAGCGCTGCACTGGAGGTTGCTCTTCGACAGTAGGTGTACCCGATGGTGAAAGGGAAGAAGTGGCAACAATGGGGCGCTGATACCCCGGACAGGATAGCACGGAAGTGCCTGGGTTAGGAGTTGCGTCGGATGGGAGTCCACAAGGCGAGGATGGGGTCGAGATGGAAACGGGTGAGGAGGAGGGGGTACTAAGGAAGGCTGATCCACCAGGGGACTGTAATGCCAGCCGGACAATGGCGTGGCCGTTGAGTGGTGTGCCTCGTCGAGCGGCAGCGGAAACCTCCCTCTGGATCCAATACACCCCTGTCTCAGGATCCCTAACCTCCAGTGCCTTCTGTACGAACTTGGCAAACTCCTGTTGGGCCCTCAACTTCCTACCTGACCTCTTAGGCATAGCCTGACTGTGAAGATGGAATGATACGGCTAGCTGATTGTTGGAGACTGGTATCCCGTAGGATCACCTGTCGTGGCATGAAAAGCCTTAAGGCGGCAGCACTATTGTTGGCGCTGGGCAGGCGGGCTTGTAGAGGAGCATTAGAAGTGCGCCTCAGCACGTCCCTATGCTTTTTCACCTCTCCCAGTCAAGACAAGACCCGACTCCGCTCGGAAAGAGCACAATGTATTCGTGCTACCTCCAGAGGGTGTGTGTAGAAAATCTTGAAGGCGCGCGGCTTATGCCTCCTCCCAGTCGTAGAATGAGTAAGACGACCGGATTTCAAACTCCCGTTGCAATCCTATGGGATGCAGGGGTCCCAGGTGTCTGGCAGGCGGATGGGTTTGTCAACAATGGAAAGGTACGGTGAATGAAGAAAAGAAAGGAATGATGTGCTGCGTTGTTTATTGGCATATGCCAACAATGGAAACTAAAACACCCTGTGGCTAAAAAGCCTGAAGGGCGTGTAGGAAGGAACCGAAGAGCACTAGTTTCCGTGGGGAGAGTCGTTGATGCAGGTGACGACGCCTCGGAAAGCGGCTCTTGGTTGGCGAAGCTGGACAGCTGGCGTAGAAGGCTTTCACGGTCGTGATGGGCGCTTCTGGAAGGGGTCTGGCGGTCGCTGGTCTTCCGGGCCTGGAACTGTAGCTTGCAGTGGCATTGAGGGTAGAGAAATCTACCGCAGCTGAACCTTTCAGTGTTAGCAGGGGTACTACTCAGAGAGAGTAGCAAACAGGTCGCAACTCGGAGACGAACTGCTCTTTGGTGGCTCATGCTCCCTCTTTTATACCCTTCTCGGGTCGGTCTGTGGTGATTGGCCGGCCGCTCGCCTAATGAAGACGGCTCGGGCGCGAGGGGGTGGTCCTTCCCTCCTCTGTGGTCTCTGTGCTGCGGGTGGCGTGTCTACAGGCGGCAAAGCGACTTGTAGGAAAAAATACGTACAATTATCTTTGCCCAGGGTTTTTGGGAACGCAGGATAAGTAAGGAAGGGTTAGGTAGGCTTTATATTAAATATCTGGAGTCAGGTTAGAGTGCACTGACGTGTGCGGGAGTAATAAGGGTATAAAGGATTAACAATGGGTGCGGGAATATGGAACGAGGCAGGATGAGGCGGTGGCTTCACAGCTCAAGACGCTGCTAGCACGCGTCACAGTTTCAACTTCTAGATATACGTGCAAGTTTTTTCAACAATTTCAAACACTTCATTTTCAATTCAACTAATACCATTAAATCATCTATTAGGCCAACTACATATAAACAAATACAATGTCCTCATCCTCTCAACAATGTCCAATCCGAACCGACTGGACCTATAACTATACATTTTTAAGGATATCTTCCCCTAAAGATATATATGCAAAGAACAAATTTTTTTACAAGTTACTTTTAGAAGTTCTTTTATTTAAAGGTTATGGAAAGTTGAGGTGTCGAGCGAATGACAGGAATGTTCAGTCGTCGATAAAATCTAAACTACTCATTTTATTTTAATGAATTTTTTTGCCGAGTAGACATTTTATTTAAGAACGTATATTTACATAGCACTGGACGGTAGTTTACTTTGTTCCAAATAAAAAATAAAATTTGTGTTTTAAAAGATAAGGGACAAAAACCAAAAAATCCATAAAAATTGAAAACTAAGTTTTATCATATTTAATACGACAATATCCATGACTAACCGACTTTCAAAAATACTCCAATTTAAATTTAAAATAATTTTTCTTCCGAAAATCTCTGCGCGACAGGTTTAGAGATGTTAAAATTATTTTGAAATCAAAATGCAAATATTTTTTAAGTAGTTTGTTATAGAGTCCTGGATATTGTCATTAAAATTATAAAAATTCAGTTAAAAATTTTTATGGATTTAGTGTTTCTATTCCCTATTTTTGTAAAATACAGTTTTAAATTTTTATGGATTTTGTGTTTCTATACTGTATCTTTGTAAAACCAATTTGAATTTGTTACGCGAAAGCAAAGCATACTACCGTCCATTGCTATATAAATATACGTTTGCCAATAAAATATCGACTCGCCAAAAAAATTATAGTTTATATTTTATCGACGATGGAATATTCCAATCGTTCACTAGACTGATGCATGGACAGCGATTCAGCGTGTCATGTGTATTCTTTTTTACGCGAAACCGCTTAACTTATTTATATTACATTTATCAACGAACAGAAGACATTCTTGAAACTATGCTTCTATGTTTTGAAAAATTCAACATGCTTATTAGAATTATGATTTTTGGGCCTCTCAAAATGACTGAAAACATTTTTTGACTGCTGTAACACCGAATATATTACCCGATTTCGTAAAATGCGAAGTGAGAGGTATGCGTTGGTATTTACTTCATACTATTCAAAATAAAATGTTGTAGTCATAGCTTGAAGTCCCGAAAGAAAAAGATTACAAGGATAACCTAACATGCCAGTTTGGCGTGCAGTGAATAGAGGCGACATGCTTCTCGTCAAGCGTGGGACACTGGCTCTTATCGCTAAGTTGTTCCTACACGTCAAAGGTGGAAATTCGACACCGGCGAAGACTCCTCTTAAGAGGTAAAAAAAGGTGTGAATAGTGATTTAATGAAACGTTGATATAACTTGAACCTGACGCGCAACAGCAGTGAATTTTACATCAATAAGGTAATTCCTAAAAAGTTAATTAAGGATTTTCGAAATCCGACAGATAAGAAGTGCAAAAACGTAAGATATGCTTTACTAGAATGACATCTAAAAGCATTTTCAGAATTTTACGAAATTTGCAACAGTAAAGGGAGAAAGGGATAAAATATGTCTCTCAGTAGCTCTTAGACCTGTTGACATAACGTCGCATAGTATTGAGATGCTTTTGCTTCAGAATACATCTTATGCAAATGTCAAAGAGTGCTTTCAGGACCTTTTGTGTTTCCACTATTAACGAAACGAATAGATGTTTTCACAGAATATCTAATATATATCCTTAAGACCGATTAAATTTAATTGTACCGTTCCGAAGTCTTCATATTTATCTAATGACATGATTAGCTAAGAAGAGCGCTGAAGCAGTAGTTAAAATCGACCCTTTCCTCATTGTATCTTAAACTGTATGTTTATCTTAACAATGGGTAAGGGAAACACATACAAGTATGTGTCTACTGTCTAGTTGCAATTGGCTGTATTAAGAGCTCCGAATGTTTTATTTACACGTACTTGGAGGAATGACAAGCCTCATACACACTTGCGAGCCGAGCGGTTCGCAAACTGCTCGTGAGGAGTAAGTTGTAGCCGATACTGAGACAAGTGGCTGGTGGCTGAGGAGCTGAGGAGTCACTGCAACCATCTTGTCTCCGGCGGCCATCTCGTTTCCTGCCGCCATCTTGTTACCGGCCCGTCATCTTGGTTCCAACCACAATCTTGGATTTTCATTTTCTACCGCTCTCTCATTCCACTCGTTATTTTTCTTGCTCTCTCATTCTACTTGTGTGCTGTAGGCAGCCATCTTGGTAAACCATATCTGCCATCTTGGATTTTCATTTTCTCCCGCTCTCTCATTCCACTCGTAATTTTTCCTGCTCCCTCATTCTACCCATAATTTTTTCCTGCTCTTTCATTCTACCTAATTGTCTGCTGTAGGCAGCCAAATTGGTCACCATCTTGGTACACCATATCTGCCATCTTGGTATGACAAATCCTAGATCTTGTTTTTCATTTTCTTCTGCTCTCTCATTCCACTCATACATTCCTCCTGCTCTCTCATTCGTCAGCTCCCCAGCTATAACCCTCATCCTCCATTCCTCCTGCTCTCTCATTCCACTCATACTTTCCTTCTGCTCACTCATTCATCAGTTCCCCAGCTACAACCATCATTTCCATTCCTCCTCCTACCCACCCTTAACTCCCCACCAACCGGATTCTTCTTGCTTCCTATTGTACACCACCTTGACAGGAGGTGCCTAATGCGGCAGCTATTTTTGTTTCCTACTTACTCACTTGATTCGACTCTACCAGTATACTTATGTGTTTAAGGACGATGGGTAATGTACCATAGGCAGGACACTCGCCCCTATCACCAATACAATTTTTTTATGAATGCCTTCAGGCATCAAGATTGACAAGTCTTGACAAGTATAATACTTCACCATAGTAATTTTATTTCATTATGTGTAATAACTGCAGTATTATTAATTTTAATTAATTATTTCAATTTTTAAATCCTTTTATAGTAACTAAATATAATGTAGTAGTGTACTATGTAATTACTTATTGAGTGTACAAGGACTGGTGCATCTGATGCTCTTTAATTAAGAAAAAGTATTGACGGCATGCTTCGACGTCTTCCTATAACAAGGCACGGAACACTTTCTGCTCACTTTTCAAGGCAATATGAACAGGTAGAGGTGTAAACACCTGCCATTCTCCCTGTACACATCCTCTCTTTGCACATCGGACAGGTCTCTACATGCGCATGGAGCATGTGTCAACAAGTCTGCGGCAGCGCACGGGACAGTTCAGCGCATCGCGAGGGGAGAAATGACGAAACTGCACGCCCAACCTCAACCAGCTAATCGCCTCGAGTTTCAACACGATCTGATTACATGTGCGCAATCATCACAGACTGCCTTCCAGGCACCCCAGTAGCAGTTTTATACTATTACCAGTAAAAGAACATTTGCTTATAAATAATAACACAGAATTTTAGTTTTAAACAAATTAATTAATTCATTCCTTCATATATAAGAATTCACATTAGTAGTATGATTGTGTATGTTCGAGCACAGGTGGTGGAGGGTGAGGTTCCAAGGTGCTGCATCCGCCATCTTGGATTATGTCACCACCGCCATCTTTGTTTTCGGTGGCCATCTTGTTTCTGGTTGCCATCTTAAATTACACCACTTTCAAAATTTTCCAAAATTAAAAAAAATTCTAAAAATAATTTTAAATCCATTCGCCATATTGGAGTAATTTCCCCCCACCAATTTTCAAGTCATTTGTTTAAACGGGCTGGACCCCACCATATTTAATTTTAAAACACCCACCAATTTTCAATAGTCATTTGTTTACATGTTCTGGAGGGTGCCATATTTAATTTTTTTAAATTCCTACCTTACTTGAACCACTCGTTCGATTAATCGATTATATTTAGTTCTAGGAATGACCACCAGGAATGCTACTGTGAGCAGCCAATTTTTTTCTCACTTGAATCGACTCCACCAGTATACATATGTGTTTAAGGACGACTTGGAATGTACCATAGGCAGGACTCTCGTCCCAATCACAAATATTTTTTTTATGCTTACCTCCAGGTGTCTAGATTGACAAGTCTTGACAAGTATTATACACAGAGCCATATCACCGATATCAATTACAATTATTTCAATTTTAAAATCATTTTATAGTAATTAATTATATTGTAATAGTGTGACATGTAAATACTAATTGAGAGTACAAGGACTGGTGCATCTGATGCTTTTTAAGAAAAAGTTATGACAGGTGAATAGTGTCTCACAAACAAAATGTTAAGATTTAAAAAATTAATTTTATTAATTAAAATATACAGAAAAATAATAATATTTCACGAAGGCTCCGGACATCAGCTCGTAGGTATACACAGCTTTTCTGCCGATGCCTTCGATCTGGAAAGCTTCTTGTACTGGTAGAGTCGACACATCTTTCATATAAGGCACCTGTTGTTGCCCTCACCTATTACCTGGGCTTGGGACCGGCAGCACTCCTGTTCTAAGTAGTGCAGGCAGGTTTACAACGCAAAAAAAAACCATTATATACAGAACACAAACACAAAACGAAAAGATACCAATGCAGAAATTTACAACCCACCAAGGAACAACATGTATCAGAAAACTCATGTATACAGGAAATAAACTCTGAAATAAATATACAACCCTATACAACACATAAACACAAAATATATACAATATGAAGATCTATATACAATGAACCATGAACAATATTTAAAAGTCACCATTGTAACCATAGGAAAGTGTGCAGATACCATCATCATAAATAATTTATGAGCATAATTATTATGCCCTTGTTGTCTTTCCACGACAGAGACAGCTTGTTGGTACACTCTGTGTACACTTTGTGCTGGTGGGATCGGATGCTATGTACAAGTACGCATTTCTGTGTCTGATTCATTAAAATTGACTCGTAGTCCTCAAATATTATTTTATTTTTTATGACACACTTTTGAACACACTTAGCTCGCTTAGAGACTTTGCTACCACATCTGTAGGTATACATGTTTGCTCGTAGACCTAAAAATTCACACATATCCTCTCCACAACACTCGTCTTTGAATTTACCCATCATCTTTTTGTTGGTAGGAGAGTAGCACTGGTGAGTGGGAGGGTACACACTGGTGTCAAACTCAGACATGAAGGTTGGGTCTGTTACCAAGTCACTATAAAAATCTTCGGTATGTATTTGATAGATGAAGGAGTCCGTATCCATGTACGCTAGTTGTAGTCTGTCACCATATCGGGCCTGCGTGACATCATAAATGAAGTGATTCATGAGGGTCTTGGAAAGCTCAAGGACAGTAAAGCCAACATAAATAGGCTTATCGAACATGATGCTCTCCTTCTCCATTTTTATCAAGGACAGATTTTCAAAGTAAATAGTGCGACACTTGAAGGTAGGTCTTGCTATCAACTTTTTAAATTCTCTTCTCTTTGCATATCAATTCCATCGGTTGCCCTTTCTTTTATTTTCCATTAGCTTCCCGAAGGTGGCGTTGTTCATTAATTTAAAGAAATCTTTTTCGAAGTCGGTTTTGGAGGCTGTTCGTTTTTCTGTGCTGAGGTCGATGTATGGCTTCAACCAGACTTCTTGAACAAATTGCAGGACTCTATATACTTTAGTTACTTTCAGGCCATGTCTTACTGCTTTCTTTAAATTTACATAGTACAGAATTTAGTTTTTCTTACTGTCTAGAGTAGTCATCAGCTTCTACTGTTTGGAGCCGGGAGGACACTCGTTTACAGGGAGGAAAGGCAAGTCCTTATGCCCTTCATGCAGCTCCTTGGGATACTCGCTGTCCACCTCCAGAATATAGTCGATATTGCTATCATCAGGGGCAGATAGAACATCAATATCTGTACTGACCCACTGGAAGTCGCACTTAGGAAGGGGAAGTGACATTGCCCAGCTGTAAAGGTTGTTTGCATCCACATATTGCAGGAACGATGTTGGCATGAGAGGATTGTATGTCGATGGAGCATACTTATTGTTTGCCTCACGATGCCTCTTCACACATCGCACCACACCTCACATTATTCCCTGTTCAACGAAAAGGTACATGTCGTAATCTGTAATTAGTTCCAGCTCTACTTTGGTCTTCTTTAACATGGCATCGAATGAAAAGCCAGGTGCACAAATGTACCTAACACAATCCAGACCATAAGTCTTGAGGCACAATGCCCTAAAGTTTTCAAAAACATCAGAGAGGAGAAGCACATCTGTCTTGAGATATACATAACTGTACTCCCCCAGAATCTTACAGTTGAATTTTGATCATACATTCCAAGAATGTGCATAGTCTGAATCGGAAATGTTGGAGTCTGTCAGCCGGTTGTAGAAGTCTTCTTTGGCAGGTAGCTGAGGCTCATCGAGTTTGGACCAATCAGTAACATGATCATAGGGAAACACTCCCTTCCTGGTGACAAGATCAATTTCATTGGGAACAAAGAACTTACTTGTAGTGTGGAATTCAGATGCAGGCAAGTTCTCGACGAGGGTGGCAAGACTACTAGACATAAATCGGAAAGTGTATATTATTTGTAGTGTGAATCTTTCACCCAGAGACTTTGTAAATGTAATAAATTTTTCCTCTGTGCAGGTTATAATAAAGATAGCATTGTCATCATAGGCCAGCTGCTTAATAATAAAGTTTTCATCACAGCACAAATTGTGGAATATTGGGCGACGACAGAGTTTGTTGCACTCATTACATGCCAGCCCCAGGTACTTTCCTGTAAAGTTACAGTGGTCGTGGACTTTATAGTTTCCCGTTGTGAAGGGCACATTACAGTAGCAGCATTCCTCAGCAGATAAATGGTACAGTAATTCCAGGTTGGTCAGAGGTTTCATGGGTTCGCTAACCTCGTATATCTTCTGTACTTTCTTCCCAATACCAACAATGGCCTCCATGAATTTCTTGTCGGCATTTGCTCCTCTGTACAGTATTGGCTCTGTCAGCAGACTTGTAGTTTTCTCAGAAGGAATTATTTCACTATCGACTTGAACATATATTCCATAACTGGAACACATGGTGTTGGTAGGCATAGGTGTATGATTTACTTGGATCTGGTCGGCAGGTACTGACAGGTTCAAGCATTGCTTCTAAATCTGCATATATGACAATCGGCAACTTGTCAGCATTCTGATGGTTCTTGAAATTCATTGTAGGTAGGCATCCATTTTTCTCATGCTGGGCATCTCTACGCGAACTGGGGCATGTGGTTTGCAGTACTTTGCATGCTCCTTAAGACACTGCTCCCCTGAAAGTCCAGTCACACGAGGTATGTCATGGTAAAATGTGAGACGTCTTTAACATACATGTATTACACCGCAATGAGCAAGGCGAGAAAAGTTTTTGATATATGTACAGTGACTATTTTTTTCATTGGATATGAGAAGGTCGAAATGCTGAACTTTTCTTCATTGCATACACATACAGGAACAATTTTGTCATCTACATTCAGTGTGTATATATTTACAGATACATCTAGATTCTACTTCTCAAAAGTCTTGATGTGGCACACAGGGGTCGGGTATTCTAGACATACAAAATCCAATTTCTCATCCAAGTTATGGTACCACTGGTCCACTCGTTGTGGATTTTTCCCTTCCACAGATCTTGCTAGGATCACCCACTTGAAGCACTGGTGATCTTTATTCTTGGGGTTGATTATGGCCTCCCTTGCTTTGATAGGTGTTGGCAGTTCAATGTACCTGGAGGCACGTAGAGGGTCAAGCTTATTGATGCGGAGCTGTAGCTGTTTCACTGCAGTCAGAGTCCATCCACTACCTTTACTCATATATTCTTCCACCTCCTAACATAGCTTCTCTAAACTAGCTGCCACAGCTTCCTCAACATCGTGAACATTGTACAAAGGAACATTCTTGGTTTTGAATGACCTTTTGTCCTCATCTTCCTCGTGAGGCTCTGGCTTACCATACAGACAGTCAAGCCACATATCAAATTTGATGGCGCCATGAATACTGACCTAATCAACTAGCTGAGCAATAATGTGTGCTCGCATTCTCTCCAAGTAGCTGCAAATATCGTGGACCTGAGTAGATGTGTTCTCGCAGATTACCTCGAAATGCAGTCTCTTCTTCCACGAATCCATGGGACGATACTGCCCCAGCTCCAACAACAATCCGCGGACGATGTGTAGGGCTCAGTTGTGGTGCAGTAGACAGTTCTGCTTGATCCAGGCGACGAGGTTTGGCAGCTACTGGCTGGACACAAGTCTCCGCAAGCTGTCTCTTCCGAGCAGGCCCGTCTCACATAGCAGTATGAGTACGTAATTTGTCTTGCCGAAGAAGTCCCTATCACACCTGGCACAGATGAAGGTCTTCTTCTCCAAATTAAAGTTGCAGGTTTCTTCATGACGATGTGCATGATGTGTATGGGCGAACACAGCTTTGCAGAACTTGCAGCACGAAGCTACAGGCTGAACAACCTTCCCATTGCAATATCGACGATGGCGCTCCATATTGTCCTTGCGAGGAATGGAGACTCCACACTTCTCACATACCTGGAGTTCTTCCCTGAAAGGGTTGAGGTAGCAATTCCTCTCATGACGCAAATCAGTCTTGCGAACAGTAAATACCTTGCCACAGAAGCCACACTGGAGTGATGATGGAGGGACAAAGGCAGAAGATGAAGTACTCTCCATATTGAATAACAATACCAAAAAAATCGACTGAAGAGAATTGAAACAACAAATAATAATGAAGACAATAGCAACTAATAGAATGAAAAATAAAGACACCAACAACGAAGACTAAAGAGGATTATATACAGAAGATGCTAAAAATAAATTAGAAAAATCTTGAGGAAATGACTATAAACCTAACTATAAAAATCTCAACGAACTAACAGTAAATATTGAAGAAATAGCTATGAAGAATCATTAAATACTTGCTAATAAAAAAATATGAATAACAAAATTAAAACGAAGAAATAACTATGAAATCTTGATGAAATAATTATAACCTAACTATAAAAATACTGAAGAAACTTGCAACGAAGAACAAACACTAAATCTTGATGAAAAAACTAAATCGTAACTATACAAATACTGAAGAAACTAACAACGAATAACTAACTATAAATCTTGATGAAAAGTAAACTATAAAATTCTTGATGTAAATAACTATAAATCTAACTATAAAAATACTCAAAAATTAACTATGAACCTAGGGAATCTAGTAGTAAAATCACAAGCAGCGAACTCGATGAACAATCGACAAGCGACGAACAAAGACTGAGGAAACCAGGCCTCGCAGCACATTTTATGAGTATGGGGTGGTGGTGGAGGGGGTGCGTGTTAGGTGGAGGGGGTAAAACAGCCCACTCCATATATGGTCATGTTTGAAAGTCCAGTGCTGCTATTGGCTGAATAGTAAACAGTCATGGGAAAACCCAAGTCGTCATTACAGGTTCAGGTTTGAACAGGTCTACTGATTCTACCTGAATTTACTTCCTTGTGGTGCCACCAAGTCAATGACTCATCACAAGTTTGAATATGTCTACATTACAGGTCTGCACAGGTCCACAACACCTGGACAGTACTTCACCACAGATGAGTAAGGTATTGTGTTGTGAGAGCAGGTATGTACAGGCATTCGAAAGATCCCCCTCTCCTCCGCCACCCTCCTCCTCCTCCCTCCACCGCCCCCTCCTCCTTCCTCCTTACAGCACTCCTCTAGTCATCAGTGTATTGCAACATCCCTATCGATCTCACCACTCTAATGGCTCGCTAATGAGGATAGGAGATGAGTCATCCCTATGACTCAGTTGCGAGTCAGTCCAGATGCATGTTACGACATCACATGTTTAAACATGTCTACCTTGTAGCTTTCAAGTCGAAAGAGCCTACCTCACACAAGCCTTGTACAACACTTATCACCCCTCTATTTTTTCGTACTTTATCTCGTAAGTTGTAGTAACAGTTGATTTCAGACAAACAAATTAATTTTTTCACAGTTTATTTTTCCGAAAACATGTATTTATATTATTTTGTGAAAACAGTAACCATTTAAACCTTTCCATACTTTATCCCATAAGTAGTAGCAGTAGTAACTGGGGATTTCAGACACAGTTTATAAATAATTTTCAAAAATCACTATTTTTGGTTAACAACTTATTACAACTCTGTTTATGTTAAAGGAGGTATTACTAAATTACTAAATTGTTAGGAAGTAAAAGTAATAAAAATTAATTTTATCATGTTTATTTTTTTCTCAGTGCAATACATAAATATACATTTACACATCAAACACCCGCCATTTCCCATCACATACCAGAGACCAATTTTTAAGCACACACTACAGTATTATCAAAAAAATTATTTACATACATCATGAATCACAGTCTTCAAGTACTTTTAAAATGTCTTTGAGTATAGCATGTACATGTTTCCGTACCAAGGAAGCAAGGTAATCCTTTCCTACAACAGGACACATAAATGTAGAATCACCAACGACATCTTGTCCTTCCATGGTTGTCTGGAGCCCAAAATCGTAACTTAGAATTTGGTCACCATCTTTAACATCGTCACAGGATGGAGATGCGGCTTCAGTCTCGGAGAGGTCTGATGACAACAGTCTTGCATAGTTAATTGCTTTTGCAGAAGTGCATGAGCTACAACGTCTTCATTGGAAGCAGGAAGAGGTGTTTTGCTCCGCATGTTGAACACTAACACATTTCCCTTCAGGATTGCAGCCAATGATCTCTTGACAATTTTCCCAGCTCGTAGGATAATGTGCATACAGCCAATGTTCACCCAAGTTGCACTCTTCAGTGTATTCGCGGTAGTTTCCTTCACCATCCCAGTAGGAATACTCCACACACTGATCTCCAGGCTTTACATGCTCGTAGTGCTCGGCAGGAGCGAAGAGCTGCATCTTGTCACATTTATGGTCTACAAAGAACTGAGAATCTTCACAAAATGGTGTAGGAGCCTTGGCAGTGTACTGGGAAAAACCCAATGACATCGTCTCCTACATGGAAAACTGGTACAGTTTATTAGAATGTCCCATATTCTCGTGCACACACGAGTAAAATGACACTTGATGAAGCAGAACAAACTTCCAGAAATTTCTGCATCATTTTCACTTGCAGACTCGTCATTACATGTTGCCTCCTCCATCTTGACTGATAATTAAGAATTGTCTTCACCAACATATATTAAAAATTTTCTTTTGTAATATCCCTTCAAAAAATTAGCTGGTGAGAATTTAATATCCTGCAACAGTTTTTCTCTGTACACAGGACACAGATGAGAAGCACAACCTGCTGTAAGGCATTGGGTATGTGTGGATGTTATTGCACTGATCTTGTGTTGCAGTCCGTCACATTTATCCTCAACAACACACTCTGGTGTCTCAACCCCTGATTTCATTTGGTCCAGAGTCAGTGACAGTGGCAAAAATGGTTTGCATAAACGAACTGGGCAGTTATCAACATCACACGCAAGACAAGCTGTAACATTGCTAGTAGTGTGCGGTGAGAAGGGGTTAAACGTTACACGAAAGTGGTTGCCATCTTTACACATTTCAAAATAAGTTCTGTTCAGAATTTCTCCACTCCACTCTTCACTTTCAAATTGAATTTCATAAATTACACACTGTTTGCTGATGACTGTGTAGGCATAGTTATCTGACCAGGGCTCGAACATGGGGCGAAGTATAGCTTCCTCCTTGGCAGGGTAAGGCCATAGTACTGGTTTGTAGTCTTGAACATCATTGGAGTCTTGAACATCATTGGAGTCTTGAACATCATTGGAGTCTTGAACATCATTGGAGTCTTGAACATCATTGGAGTCTTGAACATCATTGTAGTCTTGAACATCATTGGAGTCTTGAACATCATTGGAGTCTTGAACATCATTGGAGTCTTGAACATCATTAGAGTCTTGAACATCATTGGAGTCTTCAAAAATATAGTTGCGAGCTTCGTGACTAAAATATTTATAAGTGTCATTGCTTTCTTTGTCACTAAAGTTTATATGTCTGTTGTTGGAAATTCTATCATTTTTCTACGTTTCTTGTAAACCTCTTGCTTGATATGTGAAAACAGAAAACATTCACTTCCATGGTCCCCATACATGATGATGGATTAACAAGTTGACTATGATGATAAATACACTTCACACATCAGAGGTGTGCATGGATACGTCCACCAAACTTTCCCTTTGTTCAAAATAGCAGTGTGGGTCCAGACACTGCACCTTTCCACCCAGCGAATAACTTGTCCATCACGTCTTAGTTTGTAGGAGATTCAACTAACACTGTTGTGGCGAATGATGATCTCACCTTTAGCTCGAATAATAAGCTCCTCAGTTGTGTGTGGTAGCTGGCTATCTGGACGGAGATGGAAAATTGGGCAGTTTACAAACTTGCAGGGAATATGTGTCACACTGAACACGTCTTCGTCGTTGGGCCACAGAAAGTGTTCAAGTCCATTGCAGAATTCTAGACGATCTGGAAGACTAACAGGTATGCAGTGTCCCAGCGAAAACCAACTTCCACCTCGATGTAGTCGTGGAACTCTTCTGGTCAAAATTTGATGTTCGTTGTTCACCGTGCTGCGTGCTGTGAGTAACGAAGTAACTTGACCAAGCAGTTGCAACAGACTGAACGGCCTCCCATCCCGGCCTGCTATATACTATCTACTATGACATCACTGGGGTTTCCAAACACCACAACCGTAGCAGTAGAGCATTCAGGGGCGAACAAGTCATGTCCTGCTCACTTGACTCGCAGGTGTGGTCAGGCTTGTCGAACTTTGTGTTCAAGTAGCAAAGCGACGGGCACTCGTACTTAGTTTGCTAGTCTATAATATTAACATTACAATACATGCTTAGCCATTTTTTCTGCTCCACCCCACCAACAAATAGAATTTCTTCATCATCTATAATTTTAGTTAATACGTCTTTAATTTTCTCATAATCCTCATATCCGTCTTCCCAGTGTAGTCCATGATAATTTTTTTATGCCATCTATTAGTGTGTTTACTTTTCTTGTCAAACAATTTTCAGTAAAATGGTAGTAGGAAACTATGCGTTGTCACTTTTCCATCATTGTATGCTATGCTAACCTCTTTAAGAATAAATCCGAGTTGAGACTGGAAGCCCCGGATGCTTGCATACATGTTGACGTCTCAGGTCGAACTGAGCTTATGTTAGTATTTTCACCACTTTATCCCTTGCATTATATGTTGCCAAACGGTTGTGGATAATGAGAGCATAGGCCTGTGTGCTGGCAGGTATATTCTCTGCTGCAGTCATTTCAATGCGACAATTAATAACTCCTGTGTTTATACGATCATCTTGTTTACTTACGTCAAATACAAGGAGTGGGCCACTGTTCATAAACACTTCCGGTTCGAGTGTGGTCGATGCCTCATGTCCATAGTATGATTTCTGGAAATCTGCAAACATTTGGTATGCCAACATGAAAGAACCATTACTGAAGTTCGCGTTCAAGTCGACGTACGGAAAACTTTCAGAGTTAAAATAAACTTTGGCATTCTTTATATTGATGTGATCAAACATTGAGCGATCTGCACTTGTGGTATTCTGTCTTCCGGTCTGAAATGTCAGAATTATGTAGCGTGGTTTTTCCATTGCAAATTATGATTTAACATTCCAATTTACGTTTTGAGACTGAGAAAGGGCGGGACAAGTTTCCAAGCTCCACAAGCGGAAAGCTACATCTATATTCATTCCTTTCTCGACAAACTTGAGTAGCTTTATTCCCTCTTCCATTTTTACTTGAACATGTGGCAGCAGTCCTCTATCTATTGTGAAGAGAGTGTTGTGACCTCTGGGTTTTCTGAAGTATCCAGTAAAGCATTTGTCTGAGTATTTTCTAAACGTATGACCAACTCTTGTTTAGAATTCACTATAATATGCTTGTAATCTTTGGTGAATCTTAGCAACGAGGAAAGACCTACACATATTTCAATTATTCCACCTTCGTACACAGGAAATGTATAATTTGGTTCGATTCCCCATCCGGCCATTTTGGTTGCGGGTAGTTGGTTGTGTGTTAGAGACAGGTAGTTCTTCATAATAGCTGTAATACTTACATCCCATGTCTGAATAACCTCGACACCATTCAGTTCATAAGCGATTTTATTAAACATGTGATCATATGTCCTATCTTTGGACCGTGAGTTTGTTAAGTAATCATGAAGCATTGTGCCCTGTTCCTTTTTCAGTTTCCTCTCAGAGAGAGGCAAATCATCTTCATCATTCTTGTGCAGGTTTCTTGCATTTCACTATAGTTTGAGGCTCTTCTTCCTTCTTCACTGTCACATGTGGAGGTGATTTCGGCTTCAAACTGTTCAGTCTGTCTATTATAGGTTTGAAAGCTTCTTCATTATTCACATCACGCTCCATTCTAGCACGTTGAGCTGTCAAATACTTTGCGTGAATACATTTAATCACGGTGTGTAAGTCACCGACAATGTCAGACATTGTACTACCCACTTATAATGACAAGACAGAGTATTTATATGTTGTTTTTCTTAGATGGAGGCCTAGAACTCGGCTTGTTATTTATCCCTTCCAAAACTATGACTGGAGGTGGATTACAAATGACATTAGCATGTTTTCAATATTTTAAATCGAATCTTCAAATTTAGTAATGTGTTGTAATCTGGTCCAGGACTTTGTCTGTGCCAAAAGTAGTATATATAGGCAAACTAACTTCTTGCTTGTGGAGCAGATTGCGGAGACTTGTGCGGAGCATGCGGAGAGTGTATGGAGTCATGTACAGCATAAGTAAATGGGTTCTGAGACATTTGTGGAGTATGCATAGTCTTGTGCAGAGCAGATTGTGGAGCGTGCTTAGTATGTGGAACAGATTGCGGAGCGTGCAGAGCATACACTGAATCATTGATACAAGTTTGAGTATGTCTTTTCAAAACATAGTTCCTGGTAAACTGCCATTGGCAGAGCTCACACTAAAATTTCATTCTTGCAGTCTTTATTATGCAAGTAGTTGCTTCATGCCATAACATATTACGCAGAGCAGTAAATACTTTACCACAGAAGCGACAGCGGAGGTGCATCATTGACGTCCGTACAGTTCGAAGGCTAGAAAGATACAGAATAAAATATATAAATAACAGGTGCTAACATATTTTCAACTCAGTGTATCGTGGTGCCTCGTAGGAATAAGATCAAGAGCGGAAGAGGACTAGTGAATACTCTTATAAATAATTTATCCTTCGAAGCACATGTTCCTGGGTACCGGTTTTGAGGACCGGGAATGAAGCTAAAGAAGAGGCTCGAACGTGGTGACGTCGGAGTTAACAATTTGGACGAGGCGTGCAAGGAGCACGAAGATAGACACGCTGCTGACATTGTCCTTGCAAACAGAGCAAGAAAGATTGCTCAATCTAATGAATCAAAGTTTGGTGAAAGAGTAGCTGCTTGGGGAGTATCCAATATCATGAAGACTAAAGTCAAGCGAGGAATGGGTTTGCAAATAAAGGGCAACATATCCACTCATACAAACACTCGAATTAAATCCATACAGTCTGACAAAATTATAGTTAGTCAGAAAAAAAGAAGACTAGAAAGAACATGATAGCAAGCAAGAAACAAGGAGGCTTCCTGCCTCTACTCCTGCCTGGCCTGGCAGCACTAGGAGGTCCGATTGGCGGAGTTAGTGGTATTGCCAGAGCAGTGAATACATCGAAAAACCAAGGTAAGCAGTTGGAAGAACTTCAGCGCAGGAGCAAATGGAAGCTATTAGACTAGGGTAAAAAAAATGGGAAAGTTCTTAACCTAAGACCATATCCTGTGGGTGGAGGATGTCTGAAAAAACGAACCAGAAAGAGAAGGAAACAATTTTAAAACTACCCAACAGACGACTAACAAACCTATTTAGATTTAATAAAGTTTGCAAGAAAATTACAAATACCTAATTTCAGTGGTGTGTTCATGAGAGACAAATTACCATCAGAACCAAGACGTAATGAATGTGGATATATAAATTTAGATTCGCCTAAAGGCCGAGGAACTCACTAGGTTTGTTATCGAAAATATGGAAACAATGTTGTTAACTACGACAGTTTTAAAAACCTACGACCGCACATAGAAATTCGCAAGTATTTTAAGAGGATGGAACTAACTTATAATTATTTCAATGAGCAATTACCTACCCAGTGGAACTGTGGCCATTTATGTCTTCTTTAATAAAGGTTTGACTCGTGCACTACTTTACATAAGTCATGTCCGTAACGTTGATCTTGATAGGCAAGGGCTCAGAACTGCGCTCCATGTAGTTTCCAGCTCTGGACTTAAAAGGTTCGTGGTCAGTGGCACTAATAGATTTCCAAACTTTTTCTCTGTACCTAATGTGGACAGTTCAAACTGCAAATTTCGTTATGTAAGAAATGGCATTACTGAAGAGGTTACTGTACCAACAGGATCATATTAGATTGAAGATATTGCAGCATACAACAAGCAAGCATTAGGTACTGATGTAACTTTTGTTTTGCGAGGCAATCCAAACACTCTGAAAAGCGAAATTTTATGCAGCGAAGATATTGACTTTACCGAGAAAGATACACTAGCATCCATGCTGGGATTCGAACACACGGTGTATGAGGGTGGAAAAATCCCCCAGTCAACACTACCTGTAAACATGTTGCCAGTGAATGTTATAACAGTAAACTGCAATCTTGTAACAGGCTCATATCTAAATGGTAAACCGAACCATACACTTCACGAGTTTTCAGCGACTGTTCCGCCCGGATTCAAACTGGTAGAAGTCCCGAAAAATCTAATTTAGGCACCAATCATAGAAAAGAATGTGCAGGAAGTTATTGTTCATATAGTCGACCAGGATGATAAATAAATTAATTTCAGAAATGAAGAAATTACATTGCGCTTGCACTTGAAGAAAGATGGGCCTGAGTTTTAGAAAAAATATTATAAAAATAAGTCTCCACACAAAGCCAAAGGTCATTTTGTCACGAGCGACCAGTGTGTTAACATGTAAACATATTGTCTCCTTGAAGAGTCTAGACTTCAAAGTCAACAAGAACGGAAGCAGAAATACTGAATGTGGAGGAGCCCGTAAGTTATGAGGATTCCATAACAAAGACTGAATTCCATGCTTATTCGCCATACCTGCCTGGACCATACCAGCTGTCGTCTGAGGTTCGAATACCGGTGCAAAATCAAGACCTTTATACTTTACCATGCAACTTATACTTGAGATAGAGAGGCATTATAACAAAGGCTGGAAATGCCTTACCTGTAACCACCAAGATAACTAGAAATATTTTTTTGGGAAAAAGCCAATTTTATACTTGCCTAGTAATGATGTAAAAGTAGACTGTCGTAATCAAGCCAGCTTCTGGACACTACAAATTACTGTTTTAAAAAAAATCCTGGTAATTACTGGCATAGTGCCCTGCAACAGTATAAACGTCTTTTGAAACGTACGAGTGCTCATTTGAAGAATGTAAGGATGAAACACATCCGAAATTCAACATTATTTACCAGCTGTTCCCTGATATAGGAGCTACAATAGGATCTGGTCTCGATCTGTATAAGAAAATAGAAGTTGGGAGACTTTCCTAATAAGTTTACTGGAATAATGTTAATGAAATTGTAGATAGATTGAGACTGTAATTTGCTTTTCAGCAGCCTGGAAATAATTCACACAAAAATGAAATATCTAGCATCATTGAAGAATTGCGTGAAGAGGGATACATGGAAAGAGTCGTTTAAAAATCGCTGGTGAGCTCTACAAACCTGCAAGGCGAAATTATTCTCGACGTAAAGTACAGGCATTTGATTTTAAGGACTTTTATCAAGCTGACTTGGTTGAAATGATTCCTTATGCTCTCAAAAATAAAGGCTACAAGTACATGCTGACTGTTATTGATTGCAACAGTAAATATGCATGGGCAGTGCCCGTAAAAAATAAGAGTGGCAGGGACGTAACTAATGAAATGAATATTGTTTTGCAAGATAAAGGTCCATGCAAGAACCTTCACACAGACCTTGGTATCGAATTCTACAATTCATCATTTCTAATTCTGATGTCAAATCATACAATTAACGGTTTTACAACCCACAGTGGTCTCAAGGCCAGTATCGCAGAACGCTTTAATCGTACTTTGAAGATTGAAATGTGCAAGAAATTTTCAGCACAAGGAAGTTACAAGTGGATGGATATTTTGCCTCGCCTGGTCTCGAACTATAACAATAAGTGCATAGGACTACAAACATGAAGCCTGTGTATGTCAAGGATAACTCTTTACGGCACACTGTTTATAAAAATGAGAAGAAACTGGACCTGCACAAACCAAAAGCTAAGGCTGGAGAGTATGTAAGAGTATCGCGAGTGAAGGGAACATTTACGAAAGGCTGCACACCAAACTGGTGCACTGAAATATTTAAAGTAGTCAAGATTCGACACTACGAACCAAGGACCTACTACCTAGATTATGTGGAAGGCAAGGCTATTCGAGAAGGTTCCTACGGCAAAGAAATTCAAGTTACCAAGTATCCAAACAAGTATTTGGTCGAGAAGGTATTGAAGCAGAAAGGAAATAAGGTTCTTGTGCGGTGGCTAGGGTTCGATGCAAGCCACGACAGTTGGATTCGTGAATCGGACATTATGTATAAATAATGTAAATTCTTATGTATGAAGGAATAAATAAATATATTTGTTTAAAACTGAATTCCTATGTTATTATTTAAAAGCAAATGTTCTTTTTACTGATAATTGTATAAGACTGCTACTGGGGTGCCTGTAAGGCTGTCTGTGATGACAAACTTTGAACAGGTTGATACTCGAGGCGATGAGGTGGTCGAAGGCATGCAGTGTCATCATTTCTCCCCTCGTGAGAAACGGGACTGTCCGTGCATGGCCACAGACCTGGTTGAGTCATGCTACGCGCGCATAAAGACCTGTCCTCCGTGCGAAGAGAGGATGCGTGCACGACTGGCTGGAGGGGAGGGGATGCGTGCCTGGGAGAGTCTCCCGAGTATTTGGGGCTTCAGTCTGCCGTGGTAGAGGTCTGTCATACATCGGCACCACCACCACCGCCACTTATTCACCTGCGGCAGAGCCCCAGCCTCTCCAACGACGATGACAAGGTACAAGTCGTCGGCGTGTTCGGGGCAGCTAAGCGGTCCTCCGACTGCACCGAGCCTGCTGCAAATCAGGGGCACGCAGCAGGGCGACATGTGATAGTGGTGGCATCCTGGTGCCTGTGGTGATGGAGGACGACGACGACGATGAGGAATACGACAACGACAATGACGAGGAGGTCGATGACGACGACGAAGTGGAGGAGGGTGCCTTCCCTGAGAAAGAAGAGGGGCAGGAGGGACAGGAGGAGGAAGAGGACAACATGGGGGAGGAGGTGCGGTGGGAACTTGTTTGGCTGCAGGCCCAGGTTCGGGGCCAGCAAGAACTCCTGGGCCTGAGGCTCCGACTAGAAGCCCAGCACGCTGTGGTGGGGATCCGTCACACCGCCACCATCCACTTTCAGGAGAAAGTCCTCTTCCTCCTCAGGACATTGCTGGGACGAGGACCTGCCCAGCCACCTCCATAATTGTAAATGTGTATATAGTGTAAATATTGTATATAGTGTTTTATTGTGTGAAAATAGGGTTATAATAAATGTATTATTTTTAAACCTAACATTGTGTCAGTTGAGAAACATTGTTCACCTGTCATAACTTTTTTTAATGAGCATCAAATGCTACAGTCCTTGTACTCTCAGTCAGTATTTACATGTCACACTATTACAATATAATTAATTACTATAAAAGGTTTTTAAAATTGCAATAATTAAGATTGATGTCGGTGATACGGCTCTTTGTATAATACTTGTCAAGATTTGTCAATCAAGATACCTGGAGGTAAGCATAAAAAATATTGGTGATAGGGATGAGAGTCCCGCCTATGGTACATTCCATGTCGTCCTTAAACACATGTGTATACTGGTGGAGTCGATTCAAGTGAGAAAAAAATTGGCTGCTCACAGTAGCATCCCTGGTGGTCATTCCTAGAACTAAATAAAATCGATTAATCGAACGAGTGGTTCAAGTAAATTATTTGGTAGGAATATTAAAAAATTAAATATGACGCCCTCCAGAACATGTAAACAAATTACTGTTGAAAATTGGCGGGAATTTTAAAAATTAAGTATGGTGGGCTCCAACCCGTGTAAACAAATGACTGTTGAAAATTGGTGGAGGGAAATTATACCATGATGGCAGATGGATCTAAAATAATTTGTAGAAATTTTTTTTTTTTTTTCATTTTGGAAAATTTTGAAAGTGATGTAATTTAAGATGGTGATCATAAACAAGATGGCTGCCGGAAACAAGATTGCGGTGGTGACATCATCCAAGATGGCAGATGCGACACCTCGGAACCTCACCCCCCACACCTTGTGCTCGAACATACATAATCATACTACTCGCATTATTTATACATAATGTCCAATTGACGAATCCAACTGTCGTGACCTTCATCGGACCCCAGCCATCACACAAGAACCTTATTTACTTTCTTCTTCGATACCTTCTCGACCAAATACGTGTTTGGATACTTGGTAACTTGAATTTCTTCGCCATAGGAACCTTCTCGAATAGCCTTGCCTTCCACATATTCTAGATAGTAGGTCCTTGGTTCGGAGTGACGAAACTGGACCACTTTAAATTTTTCAGTGCTCATGTTTGGTGTGTAGCCTTTAGTAAATGTTCCCTTCGCTCACAATATCCTTACATAGTCTCCAACCTTCCCTTAAGGTTTGTGCAGGTCCAGTTTCTTCTCATTTTTATGCACAGTGTGTAGTAAAGAGTTGTCTTGACATCCACAGGCTTCATGTTCGTGGTCCGATGTACTTTATGATTATATTATGACAGATTCTTCTGCAATATATCCATCCAATTGAAGCTTTCTTGTGCTGAAAATATTTTCCAAATGTCATTCTTTAATGTACGATTAAAGTATTCATGATACAAGCCGTAAGATCAGTAGGTTGAGTAACGGTTCATTTTGTGTTTTGACATCAGTGCTTGAAATTATAAGTTGTAGAATTCTTTGTAGAGGTCAGTATGTAAATTCTTGCTCGGACCTTTATCTTTCAAAACATTGTTCATCGCGTTTTTTATATCCCCCCACTCTTAGTTTTTATGGTCACAGACCGCGAATGTTTAATGTAGCAGTCAAGAACAGCCAGAATGTACTTGTAAACTTCATATTTGCAAGCATAAGAATTCCTTTCAACCAAGTCTACTTGATACAAGTCCTTCAAAGCAAACATCCAAACTATACTTCGAGACCAGTTTCACCTTGCAGGCTTGTGAAGCTCGCTGGCAGTATTTTGGTGTCTCATTCTATGTATCCATCTTCATGCAATTCTTCGATGATGCTGGATATTTCACTTGTATATGAATTATTTCTAGTATGCTTAGAGGCAACTAATATATATATATATATATATGTCTACAATTTCGTTTAAATAATTCCAGTAAACATATTCTGGAAGTCTCCCATCTTCCCCTTTCTTACGTAGATCGAGACCAGAACCTAGGAATGCTCCACACACATCTATGCACTCTCTGTAACCATCCTCACACAACAATGCATGCTCCACACAAGACTATGCATGCAACATGTGCTCCACAACCATCTCCACACACAACTATACACTCTTCACACAAGACTAGGCACTCTCCACATACGTCTATGTACCCATTTACTTATGCTGCATATGACTCCAAACACTTTCCGCACGCTCTGCACAAGTCTGCGCACGCTCCACACATGTCTCCACAGTCTTCTTCTCATTCATCTCATGCTCCACACATAGTTCCATTCTCTCTGCATACCTCACACCATCCATCCACAAATTCTGTGTGCTCCGACCTCTTTAAGGGCCACCGTATTTCAATTGTCATTAATTTTGTTGTGTTGAAACTATGTCTCATTAATTTTCGTCATGTATGACTTACAAATTTTAGCCATCATACATTGAACTTAAATAATATTCATCTCCAGTCCACTCACATCAGACTTTTACAATGACTTATAGTTTTCATACCTTGTGTAGCAGGATTTTTATTATTTTTATACTATGACTAAAGTACTCTTTGCTTCCGCTTATTTTATATAAACTTTCAAAGTCACAGGACCCGAATTTAACTAACCAGTTCCAGCCTACCAGTACCTGAGACAAACCATCACAGCATGACGTAATTTGACATGATGTAATCCAACCCCTCACACCATAGGTAACATTTTTAAGGCGAAAATCCTGAATGGGGCCATCTTCAGAGGGCCGCCAGACTATTCGCTGAAAATCCCAATGCTGAGGATGTACTTGGATCTGGCGGTACATCTGCCGGATGTCTGCAGTGAACACCACGTCATGCAGTCTGAAGGACAGCAACATGCTGACAATGTCCTTCTGGAGTTTAGGGCCAGTCAGCAGAGAGTCGTTCAGCGAGCAGCCTAACGAACCCTTCGACGACACATCAAAGACCCCTCGAAGCTTCATGGTGGAGCTGTCTGGCTTTAAGACACCATGATGTGGGAGATAATAGGAGGGCAAAGCAACTTGGGCTGTAGGAATTTTCTCCATATGTCCACTGTCCAGATAATCCTGCATAAAATTACGGTAAAGATCCTGCAGCTAAGGATTTTTCTTCAAGCGGGCTTCAACACGAAGGAAACGACTGATTGCCTGTGGCCTGGTCACACCAAAGGAGGGCTCCGAGTCTCGAAAGGGCAAGAGGACTGTGTACCTGCCTGCAATATCTCTAGAGTGAGTTTTCACGAAATGGCTCTCACACTGAATGTCTTCACTGGATAAATCTAGACGTTGTGGTAGCTCCTCTACCTCCCAAAAGCGTTGAATGATGTCAGGCAGAGAAGGAATGGTAAGGAAAGATAAACAAAATTACTGTACAGCAGGGGGACATCGATGCTCCACTCGCCCCATCAATATCCAACCTAGGACAGACACTAGTACTACAAGGGAACCATCAAGCTTGTTCCCTGTCAAGAGACGAGGAAACAGGTCTGCCCCAATGAGCATATCAATCGCCCCTGGCTTGTCAAAAGTTGGGTCAGACAGGTTGAGATGGGCTACCTTGCTTCGTACTCCCGGTGAGATGTCTACGCTAGACAACCGATTGGTTATTTGAGGTAGTACAAAGGTGTCAACAGCAAACTGAAGATTTCCTTCGCGTGGAGCTAGCACAAGTGAAGCATATGATTTTGAAACACTAGCAGGTGTGTTGGATAGCCCCTGAATAGCCAGATTACCCTTTTTATGAGGAAGTCCCAAGTTCTGAAGACAATGTTCAGTGACAAAGCTGGCCTGACTCGCGGAGTCCAACAATGCCCGAACAGGAACACGAGCTCCAGAAACATTGAAAACATGTACCTGAGCAGTTGACAGCAGGGCTGTTGACAGCGAACTAGCAACATGTGTCACAGATGTCACAACAGGAACTACATCATCATCGTGTAATGAGGTGCTTGCATCCATGCTTCCATCCTCCTTCTAGGTGTTGACCTTTTCAAAGTGCAGCAATGTATGATGCCGACTACCACATTGCCGACATGAGGATTTTGACTGACACTGCTTAGATTGATGTGAGGCTGAAAAACAATTAAGGCACAGTTTGTGCTCCTACACAACCTTGTACCGCTCAGTAGGGTTGAGCTTATTAATCTCTGCACACTTGTGGAGTGAGTGAGAGCCCTGGCACACACAACACAGCAACTGAGATCCGATCAGACACTTTGAGGTTGGCCTGCGACTTTGTGTCCACTTAGAAGACGGTGGTTTCTGCTTTGACGCAGGGGTGTTGGAACCCCTGGATTTACTCGCACCCAGAGCTTCCTGCGCCTTGCAAAGCTTCTCCAGGAAAGCTATGAACTCATCCAGAGTGGGAAACTCATTCGTCAATGTAAGCTCCCACTGGGTGCGGAGAGCACTATCCAGACACCTACACATGACAGGAAGGAGGATCAGGTCCCACTGAGCCATAGGTACCTCCAGCGCGTCCAGGGCAGAAACATTCTCAGTGATGATGGACAATAAGTTGCATAATGACTTGGGACAGTCTATAGATGTGGTGGGTGCTTGCAGCAATGCCTCCACATGCAGTCCAACTACGAGGCGTTTATTTTCGTACCGGTTGGTCAACAATTTCCAAGCCACAGTGAAATTAGAGCTGGACATAGGTAGCGACTGCACCATGCCAAGCGGCTCACCACGAAGAGAGGTTTTTAAGTAGGCAAGCTGCTCAACTGGCGAAATATCGTGGTTATCGATAACAAGCATGGAAAACAAATTCCCAAATTTGGACCAATGCTTGGGATCACCTTCAAAGAGTGGAAGCGATATCTTCGGTAGGGCGACTCGTGAGTGACTATGTTGGCCACTTGAGTGTGAAGGTTTGGCCTGACTCTCAAGGGACTCCACAACTGTCATAATTGTAAAGCATTTTTCCACGAAATCAACCATTCGAGCTGCGTGCTCAACCACATCAAAGTCACTCAGTTCATCAGAGGCGGCCTCAATAGTCACGTAATCGGCATCAAAGTACTCGCGCAACTTCGAAAGGTCTCGTACAGTAGCTAAGAAGGCAGCTCTCTGCGATGTATCCTCATCAACACTCAGAGCTAATTCATAAGCCCACTTTATGCGACGTTCAGTCAACCTAAGACGAACCTGTGCTGACCATACCTCTGCCATTACAATAAAGAAAGTAGGTAAAACGTGAAAGCGACGCAACGAAAAACAATGAGACACAACTAACCTCAAACCCCTACTAACATTGGTCAGCAGACAAAGCGATATGTACGACGAAGGGCAGCAAAACAACCAAAACAACTCAATCCAAAAACCATCGAAAGGTCAGAAAATGAACAGATCAGATGTACAGGACACCTAAATCAGAACCACACTGCAACACGTGTTAAGACGCCGATGATCTTCTGTTGCTCACCGCGCCGATCCTCTTGAAGTGTCCAACAAAGTCAACACTGGATGTGCCGAGCCGAGAAAATAAGCACCGAATATGCTTAAAAAAACACGAGAGATGAGCACGCTAACAATCACGCGATGCACCGACACGAATATGCACAAACACGTGCTCGAGAAGCACGGAATATGGCCGAAACGAAAATGTACATCACGCACGCACGAAACTATTTACCGAAACCCGGAACGGATCCGGACCGGAGGACCAAATATGTTGCATTACCACACGACGGACTGTATCAAGGTCGGATGCAACATCCACAACGAAAAACTTTACCGATATAAGTGAGCCATGTTGAGAGGGCTAACACTTACCGCCATCTTGATTGTACGAATGGCTGGTAGGCAGGAACACCAGCGCCACCAGCCACAGGCTCAAAACAAGGCTGCCAACTTCACAGCAGCATAGGCGGGAGATTCAAAATCCCATGTTCGAAGTTTGTGTTTCTTTCAAACATATTCAAGTTTGTTTATACACGAAAACACTTTAATTGTGTACACAATTTACACACTCAAACAGTACCAGTCAATAGACTCCTGGGTTGATAATTTATTTTCCTGGGTAACATTTACATACTACGGAGAAAAGTACTGACACTAGAGTGTTTTATGTAGAAAAAAAAGTTAGATGGAAGTTATTTTCTGTAAGATTTATTTGAACTAAACATTCATGAAAACTCGTTTGCATAAGACTATACAGTACATGATAGGATTATAACTTAAATACGAAAATGCCAAGCAGGCAATGTTAAGAAGTAACGTGGGACTCGGTTTCAAATGATTAAAATAACGAAAATTTTACTGATAAATATGACTGCAACTGGTTTATTAAAATCAATATGTTACAAAATGTATAAGTTTTAAGCTTTAGGTTTGACAAAGGAAGTGGCGACTAACTGATTTTATTTTATTCTTCTTCTTGGTCTTGAAGTTGGTTCTTATGACAGAAGAGTCTTCCATGACATGCCAGTGATAAGTATTAAGCGTACTTGTACAATGAGTGTATGTAAAATATTTTTTCGCTTAAATGTAAATGATAGATGAGCATAAAGTGTATTTTAAGTTACATTATCATGATGTGAGAGTGCTGGAAACTAATCAAATATGCATAGTTATGAAATCTACATAGATATGAAATGAAATGGTGCAGATAACTTTTGTAATAGAACACCGTATATGAGACCATCGGGCAAGATGTAGTTCTTTAGGAAGCTACAGGCTCGCTCTCGAAATTAACGACTCAAATAAACATATGAAGTCTTGTTGTAAGTTAAAACTTCACAAATATTTGAGCTTGGTTTATGCCTGTTCTGTAAAGACGATTGAATTTAGTAAAGAATTTTCTGAAAATCACAAGTGTTGCGGGGACTGGAACGCTGTACGTACGGTGCAATAAGAGTGAGAGTTTTTATGAAGTATTAAGAATTAGCACTAACTGAATTGTATGGTAGCTCTCAATGGAATAAGGTAAAGAGATCTGATGGTATAAAGGGATGTAATTTACTTTTTTGATTGGAAATGTGTACATTCAGTGTGTTTTAGTAGAACTACATGCCTGTAATAGTAATTTGGATTAGATAGTGACAGTGGTGTTTTTCATTGCTGGAATGGTATTTATTTATTACTTATAACGCGAGCTGGATGCGCGCATAGAGTT
The DNA here is from genome assembly GCA_003012365.1 of Medauroidea extradentata. Lineage (NCBI taxonomy): Eukaryota > Metazoa > Arthropoda > Insecta > Phasmatodea > Phasmatidae > Medauroidea > Medauroidea extradentata. Next base: position 22,141 of record PNEQ01027922.1, on the reverse strand, counting down.
GATGTCAAGTACGAACATACACTGATTTGAGTGTGTGTGTGTGTGTGAATGTGCGTGATCATGTGATAACTTGCTCTGTTGAAGCATAGTGAGTGTGTAGATATGATCGAGTATGAACTTGCTCTGCTGGGTAAGTACATGTGTGAGGTTATATTCGTGTATGAACTCGCTCTGCACGTGAGTTTGTGTGTGAGTATAATAAAAGTCTGTATGATCGTGCTGATATAGGTCAGAATATATTATTGATGGAAAATATTACCTCTGTATTGTGCATCTAGGTAAAGTATGCCGTATATACTAGTATATTTACGAAAATATGTTAGATTTAATAAATAACATTTATTTCATTTATAATAAAAACATTGAAAAATTCAATATTATCCGAGTATTTAAGAATGATAGTTTCTTTCAGGATTGAAGCAATAGGAGATAATGTTGATGTGTACGAGAAAATTTATTTGAGTACCTTAACTGACATAAGTAACAGATCGGACCTTCAAAATATATTATATGTTCGTTAGGTTACGACTGAGTACCTTGACAGCATCAGATTTTGCTCAGTGTGATGATTCTAAGTCATGGAATGTTCAGTAATATGGAAAAATGAATATGACAGTTATTTATAAAAACCAAGTGATACATATTAACTGCACTTGTCTAGTCATGATAGGAATTCGAGTACAAGAATTAGATACATTCATAGTAATTATGTGACTTCGGAAATAAAGGATAAAATGTTACATGGAGAATGATTTGGTTTGAAGTATATTTCATTGACTTTTACATGAGTTTTAATAGTATGTTCCAATGGAGTTTTGTGTGTATTGCCTGAATGAGTAATATGTCTGGTATAGTACAAGTAAGTAATGATGGCGCGTTTGTCTAGATGAAAATTGAGTTTAGTTTGATGGATGAGAACGAAATGTAGGTTTGTACGTCTTAGAAATGTTTAGAGAATAATTACTATCGGGTATGTTTTGACTGATATGAATGCACTGGAGAAGATACCGTATGTAGTATGTGCCAGCTAATGATATTTGGCATAAGAGGGACGGCTTTTGGTTTTGTTAAGTTATATGATTGAAAGGTGCAGTTTATATATTCATGTGGTATGGTTATCTGATTTAACATTTTAAATATGTGATGATATTTACTTAACGTAAAGTAATGAATAGTTTACTATGTGACCCGCCTCGGTTAGTTAATGAATGCTGATATAATACTGAAGTATGTATGGATGATAAAATGCATTTAGAAGTATGGTTGTTTTGATGCATACAAATCTAAAATGATAAGCTGAGTGTAGCTTTGACCTATCTTGATAATTTAGTAGGTAAACGAATTTTACAAGTGATGCTGGGTTAAGGTGCTAGGTATAGTAGTAGGTAAGTTAAAAACAGAATTGTCGAACTTGTGATTTAGAAAAGTCATCGCAGGAAAAAATGTCTTATGCTGTATGGAATATAAGAGTTTCGCATCAGTGGTCCAGGTGTGCGACGACCATTTTAACACAGACAAGACTTTTGTTGAATCTGAAGACATGTTAGCTAGAAGGACAAGTTTGGATTTCTAGTGTTGATAAAAGACTGAGCTCAACATATGGGACTGTCAGAAAGCTTTCACCAGTTTATCGTATGTGCTCGACCATGATCCATGATAAGCTTAATTTTTTACACTATATTAAACATGATTTTTAACAAGAGGGATTTTGGTTCGAACCTCCGTGGACGCATCAGAAAAAAAATGCACGCTACTTGTTCAGAATTTAAAAAGAAATTCTACAGTGTATACGTTTTTCAAATCCGAGTAGCCGTTTGCAAAATATAGACTTGTAAAGTCACAAAGTTATATGTTTTATTATTCTCCACTACATATATATGGTGTAGCTGGTCTGAGCTGTGTGAGTGACTCGAGTCGACACGTTCACGGCCGCCGGCACCTCCCCCCCCCCCCCCTAAGCCTACCTGACACCTTACCGGCCGTAGGTGTAGTGTGATCAGTCTCTCTCTCTCTCTCTGTCTTTCTATCTCTCTCTCGCTCTCTGTCTGTCTCTCTAGCACACCCTTCCAGCAGTCTCCACGCGAATAAAGTAAATGTATTTTAATTTTATCGATCTGATTTAATTTTTAAAAAATGCGATGTTATTGAAAATAATCCAATATACCTGTTCGTATCTTTTAAAAAGATTTTTTTTCGCAATTGTTAACATTGCCGAATGAAATTACATAAAAAAGTCGTATTTAAAAGAACTTTTGTAATTCATGGTGTTTAGAAGTATGACGCTCTTTGATATTAATGAGCGAGGTAAAAATGAAACATAGTTATGTTTAAATAGGAAAAATACTGAAGACTCTTCTTACGTTTTTTGTTGTACTGTAATTAGTTTCATGAAAGTTATGTTTTTGCCTGACTACTATATGTAGGGTAGAAAGGAGGGGACGTGTATAGTTAAGACGAGCAAAGTAGAAATATCTGTTCTGTATATTAGTAATACATTGATGTTTAATGTAAGTAGGTTTATATATTTTTTACGTATGGAATCATTAAGAATGGTCAGGGTGAGAGAGAGAATTTAGTTAGCGACCAACATCAAAGTCTTTAGCGCTGGAAGAATTTTTAGGTTTTATTCTGACTGTGAGATAGGAACTTGAAAGGAAATAAAGACGTATTATGACTGTAATACATATGAAAGAAACTCTTAAATATATGAAATAATGTATTTTACATACTATGTACGAAAGCGAATGAAGAAAAGACCTGCAGCTTTACACGTAGTCATTTCTACTCTCGCTTATTAGTACAATGTATTTTACATACACGTTGCGCATCGTATATGATGTCTGTTGATGGCGAAAAATGATTGACTATACTGGACGAGATCTTCCATCTTGAATGATACTAACTCTTAACTACTGGAACCTTACCCTACGAAGAGTGTTACATGCTACTGGCTGTACCGTAACCTTCTACAGATATGTCCTTCGGTAAGAGGCGAGATGTATTTTCAGAAAGTAAAACGTAGACGTAATTTAAGGTGAGAAAAAATGTTGGTATATTGGTTTGCATTACGAGACAAAATACAGAGTCAAGACTCGAACTACAAAGGGTTGCTTTCCTTTATCTATAGAACGATATTTTTTGTGCTAGCAAAGAAATGTGAAATGTATGTATGAATGCACTTTAAAATAAAACATGAAATTCGGTAACAAATATGTTTGCAGGACTGGATATAAGATAAAAGGAAAAAACTTATATTAATAACTGCAGTAAGTATACGGATATCAGTAGTCAGGGAGAGGTGATATTTCAATAGTGAAGAGGTAACATTACCTCCAGTGAAGATGGAAAATATTCGTATGTGTTCTTGCCACAAGCATGTATTAATGGAAAAATATTAGTATGTGTGCGTGACGTCGGATGACATTAAAGTATTATTCATAGTATGTACCAGTGAGAAAACTAGGATATCTTGATTGGACAAAGCAACAACTAGAAACTATATACGGGTTAGTATTTGATAAGGTCTCTTCTCTGTAGCTATAAGTCGTCATTTAAGGAAATTGTAACCGTTACGTGTTTAACTTTGTGAGAATCGACTTCAACACCTTCTAGACACCAGTGCTACAGGACATTAGCGTGTTGATACGCTGTATGGAATATAGGAATAAGTAAATGTAATATAAACCAGTGTCGTAAAGCATATTGATGTTAGAGCTGTAGACTGTATGCACATATAGCAAATAAGTATATGTCATGATATTCTCCCTGGAAAGCAACAAAATTCGACGATGAAATGAACTTAGGAGAAAATTGTACCTACTACGAATGATGTGTTAATGGCGAAGACTTCATTAACTTCTGTTTCATATGTGAACAGCCCCGAATATCTGTCAATGATTTCAAGATACCCTTGTTGATTCTGTGACTTGATTTACAGTACATATTGACATGGTAGGGTAGGTGGTATGAGACGAAAAACATATATGAATAAGGACTGTTTGGTTTATGGGTGTTAGAAGTGCGGGCGCGAGTTCAGGTGTATTAATACGTCTATCAGTCAATTGGGAATATGATGAGATGATTACGACGAACATGTTGAAAGTTAGGAAGCTAAAGCATCTGCGGTTGTACAGATATTTATAATAAAAATGTAATTGTACTGATGTGGTTGGCCTTCTGAGGTAGTCTGAAGACATATAATGAAATCAAATCAGCAAGGACTAGCGTACATTACATCATAGTATGAAAGAAAATTCGGTTCGATAACCTTGAGAAGAGTTGGAAAATCACTGAGTTAGGAAATAAAATGTATGGTTGGAGTGCTATTACAAAAACCGGCACCGTAGAAAGACACACATTGTAGGAAAGCGAACAGGACGAAGCACGTACCACTGTATGATATTTATTAAATTGAATGAATAAGAGATGTTTGTTTCAGGTTATATGCGACGTAACTTACCTTTGACCACAACTCACTTCGGAAAAAAAATAGAACAGTATGTATTCGATATTTCCTGTAACTAGTGGGAATTGTAGCAGTGAAGCAGAATTTTATCTACATCAGTGAATAAGTTATGACGTGATGTGGGCTCGTGTTGAACGTCTTCGACTAGCACTGCGGTAGCTTCACCTCTGTTGGCGATATCTTCGCCGGTGATAACTACCTACATGACAATGACTATGTCGGCGCATGTGACTTCCTTGTCAAAACTGGTAATATATGAGACTGTGTCAACGAAGCATGGATGAAGCTTCTGTTACGAGGCCTTAGTTTTGCAATGTGACGACACGAAGTTGATGAGCACAATAAACTAAGGTTTTTTGTTGCTTAATTAAGCAATACATGGACAAGCCTGAGATAGTTTTAAAGTGAAGACTAAATATATTTTCATGGTATGTGGTGTTTGTTTTATAAGTAGTTGATATATGTAAATAACATGAAATGTCTGGGGGAGAAAGAGTTTTTTAATTAACGTGGGTGTTTGACGAGAAAAAATATTACGATTTAAATACTTTTTTTGGGTAAAAAGTAAAGATAGAATAAAAATAGTAATATATGAAACTGAGGTAGCTGTTCTGATATGGAAGAAAGCCAGTGATACGAGATTGGATGATGGTATATGCATGGCTGCGTGATGTCGTGTATATTAAACTGCTCGCTAAGCAGAGACAATGTCATACGCGCGTATATGTACTGCAGAAGAGAGTAATGATCAGTTCGGACAGTTTCTGACGGGACTGTTGGAGAGTGAAGGTAGAGTTGTGAGGGGGTATTCGATGGTAGGTGCGAGGGTGTAGGAGTGGTGTGTTTAGCATAAGCAGTATGAATATGAAATTGTAAGCCTGTTTCTTCGATGTAACTGTCCTGATAAATATGTTATTTTCAAAACGAATGATTGATTTTATCGGAAATTTAAAGAAATATAGCTAATTTGGTAGGAGTGTGAGTGTAGACGATGAAGTTCCATAGGAAATAAAGTCCTTGTAGGTATAATAAAAATATTTATCAAAAAAAGTTTTTTAATAATTGATTGATTTTATTGGGAATTGATCGGATATAGCTAAGAAATAAGTCATGTTTAAGAAGTATTCATTAATGGTATTCAAATAAAGTTTTTGAAATTATAGTTACAATGTTAAAAAAACGATAATTTTAAAATTGATGATCAATACGTAGTCTCAATCGATGGTTGTTACTACTTACGGTCATCTAGCTGCTGTGTGAAGACACTGGTGACGTGGTGTGAAGTGAGAATTATAAAGGAAATATATTTCAATATGAAGGATAAGAAAAGGGTGGTAAAGTTTAGAGAGGGGGGCGGAGGGGGGTGTAGTAGTTTAAGCGGGTTATGGGAGATGCAAAGCAACACTAGGAGCAGCACTGTCGCGCCTTGCAGACGGCCGGAATGGTGATAGAAACGTATTTTTCGTATGCGTGGCAATGGAAACGCGAGTTTATTTTCATTTTTAAGGGCTGGTGTGGATAAATGCAGGCTTAAATTAATGTATATAAAATCAACACTGAACACGACGAACTATTTAATACACAATATGTAATAAATTCTTTAATATATCCCATATTATTCATTGAAGCGTGCATTAGAAGCGACGCGGAATAAAGCCGCATGGAGAGAGTGTAGTAGTGAACGATTATGTCATACGAAAAATACAGTTTATAAGAAAAAAATTTAATATAATCTTTTTGGAAAACTACAAAATTGATTAAAATTTGTGCGCACGAAAACTGTCCGTTTTAGAATTCTTTGCTTGAAGGTTAGTTCATGCTGTTGTTACAACATATATGAATATTATTGTTATTGCAAGTAGACTAATACTTTATATAATAAAGGGATATTATGAGCTTGTAATTTTAACGTTACTAGATATTTACGAAACATTCTGCAAAAGTAGTTTCGGAAAATTTTTTGTAACATTTTTTTTGTAGGAAAAAAATCTACTTTTCAAAAATAAACATAAAACGGAATATTATTTTTAATAAGACACGCATGCTAAGTTTTTATTTTAACGTTTACAAATGAATAGACACGTCTTCGACTATATCACGTCAAGAATACAGTATTCAGTAAATGGACGAGGTTAGGCCTAATCTCGTAAGTTCTAAATAAACCAGTTATAATGAAAGATACGTGTTTACTACAATATATACGGAAATTGGAAAAGAAAATACAAATAGGTAGACCTAATACAGAATTAGTTTGGAGAATACTGTTTATAATATGAATACAATTAGATTGGCAGAAGTGGCGATGTGTGAAAATGACGAATACTCGTAACTATATTTTTACACTGTTACCTTTCGACAGTGCTCTTTATATACATATAGAAACATATTTTTAATAAATATATTTTATTTTGACAACGAGGAACAGTATTTTTGTCACCTAGTATTTATTTATAGACATTAAATAGCTTCGCTACGCACGTGTACAATATAGCGTCTGCAGTCGGTATCACCACTCCGAAGGTTCAGAAGTTCACCACCAGATGTCAGCCACTTTGCTTTGCATCTCCCATAACACGAACGTCAGTGAGAGGGGAAAGTAGGGGGACGGAGGGGGGAATCATCACGTGACTATCAGCCAATTAAAATAAAGGGTAGGATAGGTGGGGAGGGGGGATAAGTTAATATATATATGTAAAAAGTGGTGGGGGGCGTCAGTGTGTTGATGGAGCTCGTCCGGGTAAGACGTGACGGTAGTAGATTTAATTAAATAATTTTTATATAAGACGATTTTTATTAAATAGTTTTTTACTAAAAAGTTTTTTATTAAAAATAATTTCATTAAAAATTTTATTTATTAAATATGTGCGGGGTTATAATGGAATGTGAAATCGAAATATTTTTGGAAGAAACACCAAGATGGTGGCCGGAAACAAGATGGCGTCCGGAAACAAGATCGAGGTAATATTTTTTTCGGGATTTTTTGTAATTTTGAAATTTTTTGCAAATTTTGAATTTTTGCAATTTTTTTGAAATATTCGAAATTTTGGTAATTTGACAATCAAGGTCAAGGTCAAGGTTAAAGGCCAAGGTCATCCAACATGTCGGCCGGGGATGTGACGTCACAAAATGGCGGTCAAGTCCTCACTCGGCAGAAATCCTCACTCCGAATCCTGTGCCAGAACCGCCATAATCATACTACTAATGTGTTTTAGATATCTCTTCGATACGTAGCGAACTCTTCGAGATATTAAGTTTATTTTTATTCCAGGATGATGATTAAGTAAATGGCCACAAAAAGGTTTCAAGAATTTTTAAAAATTCGAACTCACAGTACCCTACAGGGGTGATAATGTGATTCTTTAATGAATTGTCAATTTTTCTTAGACTGGACGGGTTATCGTTGTGATTTTCACTTCTCGTGTTTACTTGTACAAATATTTAAGATGTGAAATTAACATTTTTCGAAATTCGACTCCTAAAGAGGTGAAAAGGCATAAAATGTGTTTCCTATCAGCCGTTTATACTTATCATAACTAGTAGAGAAATTTGAGATGTTGTTCGCACGATCAGATAGAAATAATTATACGAGAGTTTTATTCAACAGTTTTATGTAGACGTTTCGTTGTACAACCTCTATGAGACAAAGAATTAATATTTTATGTTTTTAATTTGTTTTCGGGAATAATTTCGACGTTATATTGTGCAGTTGTTTGCAGTTCCCATCATATATTGTTCGGAAAGTTCTGGGCGACAATTCCTTTAAATATTTTGAAAATCTGCAAGTCTGACACCCAAAAAACGGATAAATTTTTATTACACCTAACATGTATAAAGCAGATATGTAAATTACAGTTATTTTGTTTATCATTTAAAGCCTCACAATGTGATAGTTGTGTTAAAATATAAAACAAATAAACGTTTACTTGTACGGACATAAAAATAACTAAACATATTAATGCTGTAAAATTTTTCACGGCACAAGCAGTTTATTACTAGTGGAAAGGAGATAAAAAGAATAACAGTGTAAAATATTTAACTCCATATTTTCTCATAAGTTTTCCCGTCCAAAAGCCAAATCCAATAATATACATTCTGTTTGGGATTGTAGACTAAGACTCACATTTTCATTTTCTGAAACAGTTATTTTTGTTAATACAGTAATATTACGAATTATTTTTCGATGTGGGTGGAGTTAAGGGATGTTCATGTATTAAATATTAAATTCAGTTTTAATATATTTTTCTTTAATGTAGTATTTCTAATTTAAATTTTTAATTATTTAATAATTTCTTTATAGTAAAATTTTTTTGCGGGCACGCACACAACTCACCATAGTTTCTTCTTTAGTGGATTAATGGCATGTGAATATGTAAATATCGTCATATTAAGACATATATGTACACTCACTTACAAAAAAGTCCTACGGTATGGAGACCGGCCGCGGTAGGCGATCTGTCACATCACTCTCCTCCCACTAAGACGACCTGGGTTCGATTTCCGGTGGGGTTGGTCGTGCTGACCAAAATCTCTTCACTCATTCACCCAATGGTATGTAAACATATTTCATGAAGGAAAAATACCAATTGCAGATATTTGGCAGGTTGATAAAGTAATGGCACGCAATCGTAAAAAAAATTTGAGTACACTACTATAAACGTTCTCATGCCGGGATACATAACATGTGGGAAAATTCTGATATCATCACCTCCACCTCGGACATTGGCGAAAAGTAGAATTGGCGGTTACTACGTCAGTCGAGACTTGCTGCTGTGAGGTGTGACGTCGCCTTCCCTCAGCGGCGGGCCGATGAAGACCTGTATCGAGGGGAAGAAGAGAGAAACCTTTACAAACGTCGTGTGACCAAAGGGTGTTGAAGAGTCCATGATGAAGAGGAATAATGAATGTTTGATATAGCGTCTTCATTTGTTTAAAAAGATAAGTTTATAATTTATGAATTTTAAAGAAGCTGTAATAAATTCGTCCATGTATGCTTTGGTCAATTAATAAGTTATTGCTATTTAAGTATCCCTCTGTCAATGTCTCCTTACGAACAAAACCAGATAACTGTCATCGATGTGCTACAATACAAACTAGACGTGCAGAATGTTTTACTAGAGCATATTTACTTCACATAACTTCAGCAAATTTGGCAGCATTTAAGACATGAAACATGATGTAGTAATTTGATATCGATTTCAGACTTTCTTTTTGCAGAAAATTGAACACAGGGCACTCCTTACTATTAGAAGGGTATTGTAATTTGGACTGCTAATGTAATCAAACAGTTAAACGTCATGCAGCACAAACGTTCAGAGTGGTCAAAATGTGACGTGTGACAGGGAGACGAGTACATTGGAAAAATAAGTTTAAAGTAAGCATTTCAAGTCATCAGAGAGTGCATTCCCTCATATTAAGAAGACGTTAACCATGTAACACTAGTCCTTACTGTCCATTTCACACATGTGCAGTGAATTGTGACAATTCTGAAGGCACTTTTTATTTATGTGCTGTTAAGCCGACCGCCTGTACAGGTCGTTTCAAGATTAATCTCAAGTTTCTCAAAGCACATGAGTGATGTCTGCTCACGAAGAATATTTCAAGTACACTGCACATGTGAAAACCCATTTCAGTTCACCACTAATTGTTAAAGCATATTTTATAGCTGCTGAAAATGGCAAAGATTGTTTTTTGGTCCTTTTTTCGGTGTGAAAACCTTTGCGCAGACTCTTTCAAATGGTATAGGCACATACAACGTACCTTTGACTTAAATGCTACGTTATAAAAACCGTAAGGTCACGAAAGTGTGTCTCATAGAGTTGTTGGTGAGAAGATTGCGTAGTAGTTCAGTGACTTGCTATTAGAGGCTGGGGTGTGATGTGTCGTCCTTACCGCTGCAGCACTTGAAGGCCTCGAAGGCACAGAATACGGTCAGCTAGGAGGCCACCTTAATGTAGTAAAAAATGTTTATGCAAAGATTTGAAAGCAGAAATCATTTTTACCGAATGTACAGTTAATTTATCTAAACCTGTCACTGAGTGCCATGTCATATAAACATAAGGGCATTAAGAACTGTCACTGAATGCTGTGTCATGTAAACTATAAGGGCATCAAGATTGTAACAATTTATTGCGTTGTAAGACATTGAGTTTAAGGTTGCCGCCTGTGGGAACGTATTTTTCTTGTTCGAGGTCTAGAAGTGCGGATGCTATCAGGGCGACACCACACGTGCATAATTCCTTACCCTAGAATCTAGGCGACGTGCTGCGTTCACAATCACCACTTAGCGTACACACGTACGTACGAAGTATAAAGTTGGTCACCTGTGTTACGTACGTACGCATGCTATGCGAGGATGTTAAAGCTAGCATGCATAATCTGTGTGTCTACTTTTAAAAGTACGTACGTGGTGGATGTGAATTCAGCTGAAGTCACTGACCTGGCATGCAGTCTTCTCGCTGACAGCGCTCCTGTATGAGATGTTCAGTGGTTACCCTATCATTTCATCACGTAGTATTAAAGACGAAGGTGTATTGTACATGCCTTTACCTTTGAAAACATATTGCAGTAAGGTTTACATACCTAAAACATACTGCGAGTATTCCCATTTTCGTCATTTTCGACCACCAGAAAATATGCTTTAATGAGCAGTGGAACTTGGAATATACGTACACACGTGTCACGTTCTTTGAATGCTAATAATAAGCAGACATCACTCATGTGCGTTGAGCAGTTTGAAATAATCTGGTAACGGCCGAATCTCTGCACGCCGCTCGGCGGCCTGGGCTCTACAAACTAACAACTATTCCTTTCTCCAGACTTAGTAGGGAAATCTCGTGGTTTTCCCACCAGGAACATTACAATCTTGAACCAATAAACTGTAAGTGGATTTGTCCTACTACAGTTACTTCATGGCTTGCTCATTCCTTGTGCTCACCCGCTCGTTAAAATTTTGCTGTTAAATAACAGAGACTGTTAAAGTCATATGCCTAGTGAACACAAGACCAACTGAGAATAGTATTTGTATATCAATACTAATTAATAAAGTAAGCACATATACAGACGCCTGAGATGTGTGGCTATAAAATTACGACACTAACGCCAATCCAATAACATTTTTAGCTTCACCATCGTAGTTAAATCGTTACCTTCATTTGAAACAAAATTGAATTGGCGATAAGAATTATACGGATCAACATAAAGTTAGTTCATGTGACTGCCCGTTTTATTACGTTAAGTGGTATAGTCTGTCGTTAATACACATACATCCTTTAAAATGTTAATTCATACTTTTATATATTATCAGTGGCGGCTCTAGGGTTGTTGCCAGGGAAGGCACAAGTTGCAGAGAACTGTATATGATTGTGTCCTAGTTGAGGCTACAGCCACTGACACGCTGGTATGTAGGTGCCGCTTATTACTGACTGCTCACAACACTATAAGTAGCCAGTAGATAGTTTATACATTGGTATACGGTGGCGCGTTCTGCAACTTGTGCCCTCCCTTGCAACAACCCACGAGCCGCCACTGTATGTTATACTTTACCAGCCCAGTGAAGGCGTTTCGGTGAGGGAATAAAACACATTTTTATTGCAAAACTTGTCAACGTGCTCCCAATGCCCAACACAGCTACATTTCCGAAAACCGCACCAGTTTCGAACGATGTCTGAATGATAGTTTGTGTTGAAGAGTCCTGGGTATATTACTTGATAATTAGTTCCTCGCCCCTTACACGGGCGGTACTGGCTGTGTGCAGTGTACCTGTCTACTCTCTGGCAGTCTAAAGCTTCCACAGCTAGCTGACAATTATTTACTATCACTGCTAATCATCGCTTGTCCGAGAATACTTTTGTCATCGTAACTGATTAGAAACATTATTTTGGAGCCCCTTAAAATAGTGAAAACTATTAAGTCGCAGCTGAAATTAATAACTATTTAAACATTACGTGTGCAAATTTAGTGCCTTGTACAAGAGACGGTGACGCACTTGACAGTATTTCCAAGTAGGTGAGTGCTTAAGATTTGCTTTAGAGTTTGGATTCTTATTTTTTTTTAATTGCAAATTATAGTTTTGATAACATCACACGGAGGAGCTGTAAATTACAGACATACAGTACAGCACACGTAAAAATAATGTACATACAGTAGCAGCATTTTGATTGAGCGAAATGGCAACAGAATTTCAATGTGTTCAAAAGAAATCATATTGAGTAGGGGTTTTATTATTTGGCGTTCTTGTTAGCGTGAGAGCCTCTCATGAACAAGTAGTAGGAACATAAGTGTTAGTTTAGAGGATTTATATGTTCCCCTATTTTACGTCGTTAGGCTTAGTAAAAGACGGCTCACAAAATATCCAAACCTTTGTAAACATCCATGCCCGCGCTGGAATTAGGACCTAGGACCTCTCGCACAATAGGCTGGCGTGCTACTGACTACGCTACAGAAACTGACAGGAACACAAAAAATCCTCTAATTTATGCTGACAGTCTGGAGTATGAAACGTATTTGGGTATTCACTTTGGCACGTGTCTGTGCCACCAGCTCTGTACACACCTTCCACACTTGATTGAGAGCAGTGAGAAGAATAATAAATCTAGCCAAATATATGTAAATTAGTGTGAACATAATCTTTTGATTTATTTAAATGATTTTTATATAAACAACCATTTCACTTTAGGACAACTGTATATTCCTATTATGTTTGGTTTATGAGATCATTCACGTTACCATTATTGAATGGAAATGGCAGTGATAGTAAATAACCTAGGTCAAAGGGTCACGATATAGTAAATTCGGTACGTGCAATTACTTCTGATGGTCAAAGAGCATGCCTTTGCTGGTCATCTTTCACGCAGCTAAATACCATGGATCTAACTGGAGAGAGCGAGATGTAAGCTAATTAATTTTTGTAGCATTAAAAAAAAATCAATAAGGAAATAGGATTCGTTCACAGAATTGAAACAACTTTTTTCTTTGAATCTGATTATTTTGTTAACGTGTCGAGAAGTGCATTAAGATGTAAACTATCATAATGTCACAGGTATTGAATGTTATGTTCTATTTAAATTACCCCTTTTTTCCTTAGGATTGGAGTACATTGAATAAACAATAATTTGTGTAACGAGAAACTGACATTCACTTAATCACTGTATCCAGTGCGTTGTTACTTTGTACATTGATCGTTTGACTTCCATGTATAATACGTTAATATTATGCAGAATTAAAACTTGTTAAAATTGCTGTGCCGTCTTTACAATTTTTAAGGTTTTAGGATAAATTTTGTATTCACAATAATTGTAGTGCTGTTGTGTCGTGAGCAAAGAAATTGTCGACATCGCACATCCAGGTTTTGAAGTTTCTCTGCAGTCTGTCGTTTCACACAAGCTGTACAGAAGGTATATATGACAGTCAGGTATGCAAGTGAACATCTTTTCCCTATCCCGGTCGCTGTCCAGTTATTAACAACTCCGACGTCAAGCGACAGATACTGTTTGTGGCTGAGGAGCAGCCTTGACAATGGGGAGTGTGGGGAGGTAAGCTACAGGAAAACCCCTTGTTTACTCTTTACCTGAGCACTGCAGTGTTGCCAATACGCCGTTGAAGTCGTTTGCTGTGCTAAACACTTCATGTTACCATATCGGAGATACACATTTCGTTGCTATATGGTAGAAATTGTTGAACAAGTCTTATCAACCAGCCTGCATAGTAGCAAATTCCAAATGAAAGCCAATTATTCTACAAAGATATCATTTCGGTAACTCAGAACGTGTTAGTTATTTCCTTTTATTTAATTTATCACGTCAAATATGTTTTTGAAAAGTGTTATTTCTCATCGTATAACATCAATATAGCCACTGCCCTGTTTCCGTAACTCGAATGCGAATTTTCTGTGGGGTAAAGAGATTAGGTAAAAATTACTCTTAAAACTGAATCAGTTGTACTATTTGAAACCTAAACGAGAATGTCTCTTACTTGCAAACTGTGGAGATAAACAGGTTTTATTAATACTTTACTACGCCAGTAAAATTATTTTCCAGTGTACAAAGTGTCCAAATAGTGTAGCGGCTAGAACGCTTGCCTCACACTATAGCAATCGAGGTATAAAGCCCGGTGCGATCAGTTACGGATTTTGCATTTGGTAGGAGCGTCGGAACCTTTCTCGCTTAAGGGAGCAGAGGAGAGGCAAATGTCTGAAGCGAGTTTGAAGCCTACTTTCAAAAATTGTCACTGAAATTATTACGCTAGACAATCATTTTCGCGTAGTATTGTTTTACAGTAGCCACTCGTAAGTAAATATTTATTGAGGAAAATGGACTTCAAAAGTAAATCATTTTCACAAAATATTACGAAATACCTAAAGTTTATAGTGAATATTAGGTTTTTGTAATTAAATTTCAGAAATTTCATGCAAAAAATTTTAATTGATTTTTTGTGGCACTAGTGAAGCTTTTGGCAGATCTATGTGGGATTACCCCGGGAAGGGGAGAAATTTCCACCCTGCAACCCCTTCCCCACCCATCTTTTCTGATGCCCTGACCGCTGCCAGTCAGTTATTTATCTTTGGGAATCTTATGTTTCTCTAACTCGAATATTCTAGAGCTGTTTTATATCAACCACATATTACTCGTGTTGGCCTACACCGCTCAGCTATTTTATGTTTTTATATGCGGTTTTAAGCATTCCTCTTTTAGAGAAGTTGGTTGCTATCGGGATCCAGTTTTTTTTTATAAAAGCCGCTTTATCGTTCAGAAATGAGCAACTAGCACATAACCTTAGCTTCAGATAGACTTTCAAGAATGGTTACACCCTTCCAGGATATACTTAGACAAGTCCGATATGTCAAACGTATTTATCCCTCCAAATATTTGCGGAAATCGTCTATCAGAATTTGTCGGTATTTTAAAAAAACACTATACATATATAGCTAATAATATGGGATAGTAGTACATTATTTAAGGGCGTTGTCTGGTTGACGGAGTTCTGATCTCTAGAGGCTTAGACATGTCGTAGCGCTGAAATTACAATGAAATGGCGCGCGGTCGTTACGATACCAACTTGTCTGACACCTTTAAATATTGCGAGTCGAACTTTTTGTACTTAATAATTACCTAGTAAACACTAAGGGACAGAAATTGATAATGGAAACTCCCAGTCCATTGTGACGTTTACTAACAGCTATTTGTAAGCAGACATAATTCACGTGTGTTGAAAGTTTTAAGATGACAGCCATAGAGCTGAAGCTGTTCATAGTATTCGGAGGCGGAGCCAATGTCGTGAAATCGACACTGCCATCCACATACCAATGGGCTAGAGCTCTACAGTGGGCCAGTCGTCCTTACATCGACCCTCTTCTCATAAAAGAGGAATAGTTGAAATCTCATGTTTACGTTTACAAATGAGAACTGTAAAAATATAAGGTTGCTAAGTTGAGATTATTGAAACAGTGGTGGTACTGTACTGGCATGTAATGCTTTCGACGTGTTGCAAGTAACTGTGAAACTTTCAGTGGCGCCCTATTCATTTATTCGTTTGAAGTTAGAAGAAAAGTTGAATGCAATTTTCTATCGTAGTTTTACACAAATGCTGATAAACGTTTCTTTATATAACACAACAATTAAGCCTTTTCTGGAGGCTACAGAATTATGTTCAGAGTTAACGTAATAGCGATAGCCACAATGGGCACATGTTTCGTACTTTCCGTCATAATTTAATAACACGCTACAGGACGATTCAATCATAAGGCAAGTAGGCTAGCGCTGCTAATAATGACTAAGAATATAAAGAGGCCTGGAAATATCAACACTAAAATAACCCATTCTAAATGTTCTTCATTCAGAAAGAGTTTAAGCGTTCGGATAATTACAACTAACCTAACAATTACTAGTTGAAATGTGTAAGTTACAATTCTGGAATAAAAGATGAACATTTAAAACTGGACATGCACCATTGCCGTGTTGGAGAAAAACAGTTCACACCTCAGATTCCAGAAAGTCGCATCTGTGGTAGAAGGAAGTGTTTTCCTGCAACATGCCAACATTCGCTCGCAATGGCGTATGTCCAGAAAATGGCAAGATTTTAAAAGTAACTAATTGCAGGAATTGTTCAGAGATCGCATAAACATTACAAGCTGTTTTGTATAGACTTGTATGTCAAAGAGTCCTTGTGTGTTTATGTATGTTATCGTTGAAAAATATGCGGGATTAAAAAGAACGCGTTTTTCACAATAAGCGGAAATTGTGTGTGCGCACATAATTTTCCATTAAACACAAAATATTTGGTGGTAGTAGTAGGAAATGGCTGAAGCTGGAACACAGACTTCAGGCTGTGAAGCAGCCCCGCCATCTTGGACCAACCCACAGCCATCTTGGAACACGTCATGGTGGCCATTTTGTTGTGTATGGGGGCTATTTTGTCACATGTCATGTCACATATATCATATCATGTCATATGTCACACTATGTCATATCATGTCACATTATGTCATATCACGTCACAACGTAAGTCATAATTCCATCATGTCCCATGTTATGTCTTATGGCATAGGTTATGATTTATTCCTTATGTTATTTCTTATGTTATGTCTTATGGTATGTAATATGTTAAGTCATATGTCACATCTTGTTGTCCATCTTGTCGTGTCCTCCATCTTGTTTACAGCAGTCACTTGTTTGAGGGAATTTTTCCCTGCAGGAGGGAATATTTTCCCCTCGAAATTTCCCTGAGTCATTGTCTGCTGGAGAGGCCATGTTTGTTTCCATCATTGGCAATTAGTCGGCGCTAGTGTCGCAGTTTGTTTCCATCATTGGCAGCTAAGCTTCGCTGCTGTCGACATCCGATATATTTGCTCCTGGATGTGTGCCGCCATGTTCGTTTCAACGTCTACATCGCTGTCTGCTAGAGTAAATTAGTAAACATATTAAAACCAATTTTTAACATCATGGCATTAACAATTTTACAGTATTTGCCACTATAGGCCTATATGTTTTAAAAAAGGGATGTTATATATTTTGTAAAAACAGTTTGTCTTTTTTCTTTTAGGAAAATTAATTTAAGTACATGCACAGGTCATAAAATGAAAATCACATACCAATGAATTCTCAATAATAATAATAAGCTTACACTAAGTCTTGTGTAAAAAATATCAATATACATTAAAACACCACGTGTATATTTTACGGAAATATTTTACATATAGACACACCACTAGTTTAACATAAAATAATTTGAAGCCCCTCTACAACTATTCATTAATCTTCGCTTTATACACTTTACTATGATACAGTTTTTTATATGTCAGCAAGTAATTTTGTCTTTTATCTTTCTGTTACACATTTAACTATAGTACCGACAAAGTACTTATATAATTGTCACTTCATAGGAAGTAATTCAGTAACAGTCTACTTGAAATTTACCACAATAGGCCCTCCATAAATGATTACACTGACGTTCAGAACTATGCAAACTGATGTATCCTTCTATACACAAATATTTACAATAGCAATGCAAAGAATGCCTACTTATTCTTCTTATGCATTATGGTGAGCCTGCACATATAACACAATTTATAGATATACCCCTTCTCGTTCATAACGCAGCACATTGAACACAGATAAATATGACAACACACTTAAGTTTAGGTAGATATGAAAACATGTACATACTAATTTATTTTAGTTAGGCAAATATGCATGTCCAACTTGTTAAAATTCTCTTACAAGCTACTGCAAGAGAAGTACTTTTATTCTATTAAAATACTTTCAATACATTATTTACATAACTTATTTACAATAACTAAATACATTTCACAAAGTAATAAATTAATATAAATGCTAGGAATACAAATATATTGCACCCAGCGTAATCCAATAATGTTCGTAAATGAAGTTTGCACGTACTGAATAGAAACCACCAACAAACTAAAAGAAGAGAATGTTATTGAACTCCAAAATAACTTCATCGGCAACATTACATATTTGTTTAAGACTGCTGGAATAAAAGAGTTTCTAGTTAAGCTGGCCACTCTTATATTTTCGTTCTTGTTATAAAATATTTATATGGTTTAATAAGAATATAATAACTATACATTTTTTAGATTATTTATTTGTGGTTTACAGTATAATAAAGAACCCAGGAATACAGTTATTATTTATCTGTTAAGAGTCCTATGCACAAGCGCTCAAAACATGTTGCAACGAGTTGCGATTACTTTTTTTTTTGCATAACTATTTAATGCTCATTACATGTTTATACCTAATGCACACTTAAAATATTTCTTCTGTTAATTTACAATTCAAACAATACTTCATGCCAATAAAATATTATGGTCACCGCTTTAACTCTAATAGGAAAATGAATAGTAGTAAATCTTTGTATGCCAGTTGTATTTAAAGACTTACTTTATGCCGAGTGTGATGTAAATTCAAGTGTCTTTTTATTTCATTTAGCTTGAAAATGACATGGAAAAATATATTGAATTCAAAATCATGAAATGCAGAATATGGATGAAGCAAAATGTGGTCCCACATAAATTTGCGTGCCAAGTGGATCGGAAAAGGAGTGTGCCAGGACCTCCAAGATCTGCAGTGGTGAAACGCTTGAAAATGGAAATGATTCACGAGGCAATGTCACGTGCGACAGAAGAATGTTTAACAGACACATCAAACACAGAAGACAGTGCAGTAGTAACTGTGAGAAATTCGGGAACCGATGTATTACAACAAACAAAGAAACACTTTTCTGTACAAGTTTACTTATCTAAGAATAAATACCATGTTGGGAGTAAAGGAATGCAGTGTTCGACATATGTTGTTAGCTCTGAATGTTCCCCAATTAAGTAAAAATTATGCACAAAAGCTACATCTCCTTTGAAAACTAGAGTTACTGTGCCACTGTATACTAAAATTTATAATGATGAAGCAAGTTCTCATTAAACAGAGTCTGATTGTGATGTAGTTAAGTAGTGTAGTACTGGCGGTTCTATTGCAGGAGCCTAGCAGCGGGATCCGGGATCTTTTCAGTATTGGTCTCGTAATTATTTCTGTGTGGACTTCCCACCATCTTGGTTAATGTCCATTGTCTTGATACCTATTACCCTCATTGGCTCCACCTTCCATCTTGTTTTCTTTTTTAATTACATATATAGTTGCCCTCTAGGTAGGGCTGCCAGTAGTTACCGACCGTCTCCTAGATGACGTTCATTATTAAGACTTTGGTGGTGAGTCTTTCCACCAGGAGAGCTAGTAGCTATACCAATCGTCTTGGTTCCAGTGTCGTCTGTTAGACAGCATTAGTGTTGTATGTACTACTGGTTTAGTCCGTCTCCATTTCCAAGTATCACCATTAAGAGCGCTACCGCACATAACATAACATAACCTAACCTAACCTAAACTAACTTAAACTAACTTAACTTAACCTAACCTGACCTCCTACCATGTTACATGTCTCCATTTTTTCATTAACCTAACACTTTTTTCCTTTGTTTGTATGACCAATAGTATTTTTTTTAACCAGTTTTATAAATTTTAAGTATTTTTTATCATGTTTTAGCTTTTACACGTGCTCGACTTCTTGGAATTTATATTTTTGTCCTGTACCTGTTCTGTGAGTTAGTTTCTCATTTTTTGCTTTAATTTATTAACATTTATGGTGTTACTTTCGTATATGTAAGTTTCACCTTGAAATGCTTGATAATATTTTTTTATGTGTAGAAGGAATGGTCAATTTGTTTTGCGAAATAATATGTTGAGACATGAGAAGACCGTTACTTTAATACGCACCGTGAAGAGCGACTGATCTGTGAGCGGTGTGGTGTATCAATCACTCGCAAAGACAAGTTAATTGAGCACTTACGTATCTGTAATAACAACATCAAGAAAGAAGTGACTAACAGCTGTAATAATTGCAAGAAGCAGTTCACCGAATTTCGAAATGCTCGTCGACATGAAGCATGTTGTGAGCACAACATGGAACGAAATCTGCTTAAGTGCAACTACTGTAGTGTCTGTTTCGCTCGTCGTGACAATTTAGCCATGCACTTGAAGATATGCAAGAGTAAAGTAGCACGACCAATACAGAAAAAGCTATGTGTGCCACCACCAGAACCTGCTAGGCAATCCTGCTCCAGGACACCATCAACCCGCCCTAAAATAGTAGTAGGGTCTGGTTTGGCTACAGAGTTCGGTTTCGTCGAGGCAGAAACTGCATTCCATAGGAATGTGAAGACGTATGTGGTGGGGAATGATGACACGGCCAGGGATATGTGTGAATACTTGAACAGCATGTGTGTAAATATAGTAGCTCAGTTGAAAAATGAAGTGAAAAACTACGGAGCCCTTAAATTTAACATTGTACTGGAACGTGATTATGCGAAGCCAGCGCCATTCGATGAGGGAACAGATAAAAGAGCATTCAAGACAAAAAATTTGCCAGTCTATAATGCAGATGGTATTGAAAATGCCGTGTTACAAAGTATTTTGAAACTATGTACTGAAGAGCGTGAATACTCTGAGAAGGGGTCCGGTTGGACGCTCGTCTCTGTCAACTGTCTACAGCTACGAGTTAACAAACTCGACTCACTGAGAGCATCGTCATGGATCGACTTGCCAGATTCCAACGAAAAGAGCCGTCATCAATCCAAGAAATAATGACAATTAATGTTTTAAATGGGCCGTGTTAGCAAAGTTCATCGAAGGGAATAACCCTGAAAGAGTGAACGAGCGATATTATCATGCTCAAGCTAGGTACGACTTTACAGGCATTACTTTCCCGACACCAGTAAGAGAAATCAGCACTTTTGAAAAGAAGAATCCTGAGACATCAATCAATGTATACTGCCTGGACGAGAAGTCAGAAAAGGTATTCCCCCCTCAGAGTAACAGACGAAGAAAAAGTCGATCATATCGACTTGCTGCTTTTGACAGATGAATATAACAACCACTACTGTTACATTAATAATTTCTCCCGACTAGTTCGTCAACAAGTGACAGTTCATGATCACAAAATCTACACCTGCAAGAGATGTCTGGAATTCTAGCACGACATTCCACGGGTTACATGACTTACAGGCGAACAAACCTTAGCCGAACACAAGAAATACTGCAATGAACACACACCTGTCCGTGTAGAGATGCCACAGTTAGGGCCTGATGGCAGGCCTCCAGTGCTATGTTTCAAGAACATACAACACAAAACTAAACTGCCGATTGTTGTGTACTTTGATTTTGAAGCTGCATTGATACCAGTCCAGGCCTGTCAACCATATCCCGAGACGGCATTTACCATGGCATACCAAAAGCATGAAGCATATAGCTTCTGTATTTTTGTGCAAATTGACAATGATGTCATACCATCACAATTGACGACGCAACAGCCTCAAGAACCTATCATCTACACAGGACAGGATGCAGATAAGATTTTGTTGAAAAAATCGTTGAAATAGGTAGAAATGTGAAGATGATCTACGACACTTCATTAAAGATGGCGCCACTAACGCCGTCACAAAATGCAGCATATCTCCAGGCCAACATATGTTGTCACTGTAGTGGGAGCTTCAGTAAAAGCAATGTGAAGGTGCGTGACCACTGTCACTTTAGTGGAAAGTACATTGGTGCGGCCTGTAACCAATGTAACTTGCTCAGAAGACGCCCGAAGAAACTTCCTGTATTTTTTCACAACCTAGCA
>PNEQ01027921.1:0-64987 GCA_003012365.1 Medauroidea extradentata | reverse complement strand
GACTGATTGACTGACTGACTGACATATCAAACTGCAGCCCAAACCACTGGACCTAGAATCGTGAAATTTTTTGTGGGGGTTCCCTTCAGGTCGTAGGCGAGCACTAAGAAGGGATTTTTCGAAATTCGACCTCTAAGGGGGTGAAAAGGGGTGAAATGTGTTTACGAAGAAACGTCGATAGAGCTCGAACCCGACGGCCAATCATCGTGACTTTTACATTAATAGGACACTCGTAAAAATGCATATTAGCCAATTTAAGGATTTTTCGAAGTTCAACATTTAAGGGGCTGAAAAGACCTTAAATGTGTTTCCAATCAACTACCGATATCTATCGAACCCTTCGAGATAGAGAGTTGATATTCACTTCAAAATATTGCTTACGTAAATGTCCAAAAAGTAGTTTTAGGTTTTTTTGAAATTCGACCCCCAGGCAGTAAAAAGGGGCAAATTGTGTTTTTTATGAATCGTCTATATCTTTGAAACACAATTGGCTATCACCGTGATTTTAACTTTAATTGGTTACTTTTACAAATGTCTATGACAGGACTCAAAGACGTTTTGAAATTCTTTATTTAAAGGGGTGAAAATACGTGAAATGTGTTTTCGATTATCCTTCCATATCTATCGAATCAATCGAGATATCAAAGTGCTCTTTGTTTTAAATTGGTGCTTTTGTAAATATCCCAAGTACCATTTAAAATATATTTTCTGAATTCGGCCCTAAACTGGTTAAAAAAGGGGTAATATGAGTTTTCGACTCACATTCGATATATATCGATCACATAGTTTTTTATATAGCGACGTGATTTTTGTTTAGGATTGATGCTTACTCAAATACCTAAAAAGTAATTTCAGGAATTTTCGAAATTCGCTACCTAAGGACGTGAAAAGGGGTGAAAAGTGGTGAAAAGCGTTTTCAATTAATCGTCGATATATCATGAACCAAGCGGGCTAATGTTGTGTATTTACGTCCACGAGATACCAATAAAGTATTCCAAAACGTGATTCAAGGGTTTTTCGAAATTTACTCTCTTAAGTGGTGAAAAGACATTGTAAGTGTTTTTAGATAAATACTCGATATCTATCGAACCCGTCGAGATATACAATTAATTTTTGCTTCAGGATGATGGTTACAGAAATTATCTCAATGCCGTACAAGGGTGATGTGTTTTTTTTTTTTTTTTTAGTGAACGGGTTAGTTGGATACTTATACAAATGTCGAAATTCGACACCCAAAACGGTGAAAAAAATTTGTTTTCCATAAACCCACGATATTTATCTAACCAGTAGCGATATTGAGGTGTTGTTCGCGTCAGAGTGATGCTTACGTAAATATTGTGTACAAAGTAAATATTATCAGTTACGAATAATACTCGCGAGCAAAGCCGCGGGGGACTGCTAGTATATATATATGTGTGTAGATTAATAAAATAGGAAGAACGTTTCTTTGTATATGTCATACAATGTATAAAAAAATGTTCGCAATGATGAAAATATAAATACATGAGTAAAGTCAGCTTACTATGTGGTACGTATGTACCAAGTTCGACGATACTCGAAAAAATATATTCTGAGACTGTCATATTATACTTAAAAAAAAAAAAAAAAAAAACGCTGATCGGAAAATATGACATACAGGATTAACGAAACATATAAAAGTCAAAGCAATTTTTCTTGTAGTGTACTTGTACCAAGTTTGATGAAATTCTGGAAAACATTTCCACAGATATATTTATTTACCCACGTACTGTTCAGTTCTGGGCCGGTTTGTAAACATACAAAAAACAAGTAAAAACTAATATAATTAACGGTTACGTATTTCTAAATCTAAAAGAATGTTAAATGGCTAATATAAACTCTTACAGCTATTCTAAAGATAAGATTAATAACCTTATTTATACTTCACCCAATGACAAATGTTACTTTAAATATAAGATATATATTTTTAAATAATCAAAAATATTGTAATATAATTTTACTACTAATATCATTTATCCAAGAAAGCAATTACAAATGTGTGCAACATTGACATGTCCTAGTAACACCATCACTGCAGGATAAAAATTCACTGCCTTAAAAAAAACAGCTTTAAAGAGAATTACTTTTACTTACTTTGCTAATATATATATATATATATATATATATATATATATATATATATATATATATATATATAAAGGGGCAGCCATTATTAAAATATAAAAACAGGATGAACGAAGTGCACAAAAATAAACTGAACTTACTAAGTAGTAGGGCCTGTATGGATACTAAGTTTAATTAAATTCGAAAAACACTTCGCCCGCCATTACAAAAATACAAATATAGAGTAAACGAAATACACAAAAGTCAAATCTGCTTAGTATATTGTACATGTGTACCGAGTTTGATGAAATTTGGAGATATACTTCCTCAGGTACACATATTAAGATAAAATAATCAAAATGACCACTATTTTTAAACTATATTAACGGCATTAACTCAATATTAAAAGTCAAGTCACCTTACTAAGTTCTTTATGTGTACTGAGTTTGATGAAATTCTAAAGTACAGTTTCTTAGATATCTCGTGTGATCGAGAAATGTCCGCCAATTTAGACATATGTAAATGGCATAAACGAAATACACATAAGTAAAGTCAGGCTACTTAGTACTTTGCGTGTACCTAGTTTGGTAAAATTCGGTTAACGGGTTCAAAAGTTTTTAGAGGGGCACAGACACACAGGAAGGTGATCTAATAAGCGTAATTTTTCCTTCGAAAACTAGGCTAAAACCTTAACACACAAGTTCATGTGTGAGTAAGCAGCAAAATCGGGCTGGCAGGTGCCAAAAAACGTTTCTTTCAGTAAGTTACTGATTCATTTCGTCTGGCTTAGGAACGCTTGTACAGGATGATCAGACAAAACTGCACCACATTGTGGGAATAGGTAGTTAACATCAGGACAAGACAAAAATGGCGATAAACATGGGTCAGCAAAAGCATCCTTAACATGTAAGTGTACACGTGTATCTGTGCTTACTTGAAAACCTAGTACACGTTTATAAATGTGTACATACCTGCTCAAGGAAGCATTTGTGTATCCATATTTATTTAACAATTTTAATTTTTAAGTGTTTACAACCTATTCCCACAATATGGCACAATGCTATCTGAACGTCTTGTTTAGTAGAAAGAATTAAATATTTAACATTCTTCACGCTAAACGGGTTCACATAACTAACTACGGTATCGTGTACCACATTTTAAGGCCTCGCTCTTTAGTTTTACAGTGGTTTCGAAAATATTTTTTTAACACAAATTAATACATGTACCAAAAATTCATTCCGGCAGTTTTGACACTTATATATGTCATTGTTTGTATCTGAATTTTTCTTTTACAATACACAAAACCGATTTTTTGATTTCTGCCCCTGAAATATCTCATATTTTGTTGTTAAAATAAGCCAAAATGAAACAAAATAATTTTTTTTATAGCAAACGGTACATTATATTTAAAAACCGCTCTGGCAAAATTGTGTATCGTGTGACTACACCGTCTCAAATTATTTCAAAGCATTTGATTAAAAAAATATTTGCGTTATTTGTAATGGTTTGAAATAAATGAAAGATCATGGCCTTAACTGGGAGGATAGTTTGCAAATATATATTCTTGATGTAAAAAATATAAACACTTAAGATTTAGCAGCGTTGACTGAATCTCTTATTTGAAGTCAGAATTTATAAACACTATCAAACATATGCGCTTATGTCATCTAAAAGATTTTTAATGTAAAAGAAAAATGAACAAATATAATAAATGTGCATGTGATAAATGAACAAACATAATTAAAAGACTGCTGTGAAAATTCGTGTTCAGTTGCTTGCACATTTCAATTTAATATTGTATAATATTTAAATACAGAACCACTAGGGATGGATTACATAAATCATATTACGTATCTTAGGAACCTATGAGAACGTCTGAGCATAAAAAACGACCTAATTAATGTGATAGTAATAAACTCCTGAAAAGATAAAATTTTTGTGTTGTACATATTATGTATGGATATTGAACAATTCAATCTCCACAATTATATACGATTGATCGGAATGAGATAAGTCTTTTTTTTTTACCATTTGTGATATTTTTTCACCTGTGCATGACGTACTATCATCGCTACAAAGGATTTTTAACTGGCGTATGTGCGCAGTATTACTTTCTGCATTTTACATTTTATATATAATCATGTGTAGTATTACAGGGTGTCCGTGAATCAGTATAATAATATAAACAAAAGTTATTACTAATAATATTTTACAGAAAAATCAAAACCAACTCACTTACCCGGATTATACAGATAAAATGTATCATGTGCCTCGTGGGAGATGTACAGTACAGCAGCGGACAAATCCTAGTAACCAATCTGATGGACTGTAAATGCGAAAAGAAAGTACAGTACCTATTCATGATTTGTCTGTTTAGCCGTTCAGTTCTTGTAAAACAATCTCAGACGTGTTGCAAAAGGACGACACTTGTGTTAGGCACTGTTCACGGTGGTGAAACATGTTGGCATCAGTCTCTGCCGCCTTGCAGGGTCATTCTGTTGGTGGCTACGTCGGCTCCTCTTGATTTATCAGCGGCAGTAACTATGTTTTGAATATCAAGCACCTGCTCACTTGTGTGTGATAAGGGCATAAGGGCTTGCTATAAATTCATGCACGTACTGGAGAAGTGTGACAATACATCAAATCAGCTATAAAGGATTGGTGAAAACAGTCTAGAAACAAGTCCTTGAATATATTATTAATAGTATTTATAGTAACAATTCTAAATTTTGAGAGCTGTTTTTGTTTTTTTTTTAGTAGTCTTAGGCACTGTATAGTTCTTGGTAAGGAATGGAAGTTTTAATTTTTTTGAAGCTTCTTTTATGTCACAATTCCGTGTATTTATTGTATGGCACCAAGGTACAGCTACACAAATATGTTTTAAGAATAGCCAAATCTTTAAAATGTTATAGAAATTATTATAGACATAATTCTAATGCGACCGACGATCCTTTGACATATACCCGTATATAGGAATGCATTTCAT
Source organism: Medauroidea extradentata (assembly GCA_003012365.1). NCBI lineage: Eukaryota > Metazoa > Arthropoda > Insecta > Phasmatodea > Phasmatidae > Medauroidea > Medauroidea extradentata. The sequence continues at coordinate 59,919 of PNEQ01027921.1, read as the reverse complement.
ATCAGACGTAATTTCATCATGTCCCACACACGCTTGTTAAGGTTAATGTCTGGAAATCTAGCGCGTTAAGGTAACATGAAAATACTCAATAGGTTGTTATTGTTTTAGCGACGTGGGGACGCGTTCTATAGTGCTGGAATGACGGCTTTAGCAGTGAATAGAGATTTGATAAAGGACAGGACCGACGTCACGCGCTTGTCATGCATTCATACGTGAGTACCAGAACGAGATGTGGTTCGCCAATTGCGGATCTCAGGTGTAGGTTGTATGGCGAGCGTGATTGCGCGATGAATTGTTCCGAGCATCCGCAAGTCTACGAACGCAAACACGTGCCCTTCAAGAAAAACGACTCATATCACTTAAAATTATTGCTTTACGTTCACCTCTTCAACACGTTTTCTCCCGGTACTACCTGATAAATTCACAACGATGAGTAGATATCAGGAACAAAAGTGCCCGAGAAGTACTTGTACGTTAAAATTCCCCCAACAATGAATTGTACATTCGAACGATCTCATGTGGGCACTGTTACTCTGTTTGCAAGCGTGGTTGCTGACCTGTCAGTGCCAGGTTGGTGCTAAGAATCCTTATATCTAGGAGTCCATCTGTTCATCCATCAAGGTAGCACTGGCGCTACTGTATGGCTGAAGGAACCATTTGTCTTCCATATTCTCCACCACCGATGTTTCTTTGACACATCATATTTCAAGTCTGCCATCTAACAATCTATGGGTGCTCGTCATCTTCCACTGTGTTGCACATACCATGATTGATACACGCGCAATTGAATCATAGTGCCAGCTCCACTTTTCATATTCAAAGAAATGTTGTACTTCTGTTAAAATAGGGACAATAATCCAGTTTGATTGTCTGTACTATCTCGAGACTGTTCCCACAATAACAGTTTCGTAGACGTAACAGTTCTGTTATGCAGAAGGAAGAAGCTCCTTTGCTCCTTCTACAGACCATATTGTTGTAAGTAGAAGAAAGATAGTACCGACAGCCAAACTGAAATGTTGCCCCAATTTTAACACATGTAAATTACCTACAATAATACTTTTCTATTAGTTGGTGTTAGACAACTTTCGATAATGTTTATTAGATGTTCTTCAGTGCATTTCCAATAGTGTATTATCTATTCTTGATAACTGATTTTCATAAAATTTATATTGGTCCAAGATATTTAGCTTCCAGCTATGCAGCAGGGATAAGAGATGATTGTGAAGAATTGACTAGTAGTTTGAGAAAAACATTCCATATTTTCTGTAAACGGGGGACATATTCATATCAGATGTATGTAGCTGAATTATTTTGAGCGATTTAAATAGTTTAATGTATAGATGAATCAGGTTTTCCCCATATCCTAGAATATCTCCAAACATATTTCTTCTAAAGGTGTTAAAAGTGTCAAATTAATATTTTGCAGAGGAGAGTGTAGCGAAGCATGTTAATTCTGAGTACTGTACTAGTGCATCTGTCTGAATACATTTAACTACATTAAATGTATAAAAATGTAAACGTAAATTATTTTGAAATATTCACATGTGTCTACCACTTAAATGTCATATTGAACTATTTCTATACAATTTTACATTATTGAATATTTAGCTAACCGTTTAATATGAACATTTCGTTGCAAGGTACATGTGGTATCTCATGAACACTTCTAGAGGACAGAGGACTCCATGTTTAGTGTTTCAGCAGAAGGATGTATTTAAGTAAAGCAGATAGTGTAAAAATAGTAACAATTGTAATATGACTTCTGTTAAATATAAAATTAGGCACATTTCTTAACGTATTTTGGCTTTGAAATCACTTAAATTTTCTGTTTGTAGATATGTGACATCACAAAGTAGGATAAATACTCGTCTATGTTTCCTGAACGTATTAATCTCCAGTACTAGAGTATAATAATTTATTTTTATGTGCAGCATCAACAACACTTCTTAAATAACTGAAAGCGAAAAATAAATAAATAATTAAAATAACAATATTTATTAATTTGCAAAATAACTTACAAAACATCATTTAACAATAAATTTTCAGTCAACTCGAGCACTTAAAGTTAAAAAAAAATAAGACACTTTAAAAACTTAAAAATGAAAAACACTTTTGAAAAAAGTTCAGATGTTTTCACCTAGTACAAAGGTAATAAAGCTGTTGTATAAATGATCGATTTTCAAGATCAGAACATCTGCATGCGGAAATCGCACCAAGTACACCACATGAGGTATAAAATCCAAAAAAGGATAAGTTAGTCTTGATATGTTTTATCTTCTGCTCGCTGATTTAATACATACTCATTTCCCGATTGCAATACCACGACTGTTAGACCAGGAACCAGACTGGCTGTTTGCCCCAGATAGGCCGAAACCACCAAACGATGAAGAAGAGGATTCACTCTTAGATGCGCTGGATGAGCCTGAGCCTCCAAACCCTCCTCCGAACGATGAGGAAGAAGACTCACTTTGAGACTTGCTCGACGAACCAGACGCTTCTCCATGCCCTCTTCCCTCCGAGAAAGAAGAGGAAGAGCTTTTTGAGCCACTCTGAGCCCCTCCACCCCAGCCTCCTTGAAACTGGGACCCTGATGACGATGAGGATTCACTTTGGGAGTTGCTTCCGAACTGCCCTCCATGCCCTCTGCCCTTCGAGTTTGACGAAGAAGAGCTCTGGGAACCACTCTGGGAACCTCCTCCCCAGCCGCCTTCGGACTGCGATCCCGATGAGGCAGATGACTCGCTTTGGGAGTTGCTTCCGAACTGCCCTCCATGCCCTCTGCCCTTCGAAGATGAAGAGGACGAGCTCTGGGAGCCGCTCTGAGAATTTCCTCCCCAGCCACCTTCAGACTGCGAACCCGATGAGGCAGAAGATTCGCTTTGAGAGTTGCTTCCGAACTGCCCTCCATTACCTCTTCCTCCTCCCCAGCCGCCTCCAGACTGCGAACCCGACGATGCTGAGGACTCACTCTGTGAATTGCTTCCGAATGGTCTCTGGCCACCGAACGATGGTGATGGTGGATGATGCGGCTTTACAAACCCCGGGTTGCCATGTTCGAGTGTCGGTGGTGATGGTGGGGGCAGTCCTATGTAGTTGGGAGGACCAACAGGCTCGAGTTGTGGTGGAGGTGGAGGCCGTCCGAAGCTTGGGCCACCATGCATGGGTGGTGGTGGCGGTGGTGGGGGAGGTCGTGGCTGTCCGAAGCTCGGGCCACCATGTATGGGTGGTGACGAATGGTGTGGGGGATGAGGCTCTTCAAATAGAATTGCATCTGGCCCGTGAGGTATTACTGGGCCATCAGGACGGACGAGAGGTGCAGGACGTGGACCACCACCGTTTGAGAAAGCTCCTGATTCACTTTGAGAGTTGCTGTGCGCACCAGACTGGCCACCGTGCGGACCGAACTTGCCGCCGCCGGCACCGCCCCCAGCCTGCGACTGGGCCGAGGATCCACTGTGAGATCCACTCCCAAAATGCCCGGACTGACCGCCAGCACTGCTGTCTGCATGCGACTGCGCCGAGGATCCGCTGTTGGAGCCGAAGCCCAGTGGCCCCCCTCCATACTGGCCACCACCAGCGTTAGCGTTGCTGCCAGCCTGCGACTGCGCTGAGGATCCGCTGTTGGAGCCGAAGCCCAGTGGCCCCCCTCCATACTGGCCACCACCAGCGTTAGCGTTGCTGCCAGCCTGCGACTGTGCCGAGGATCCGACGCCGCCGTACGTCTGCGACCCTGCCGAGGAAGAGGCCTGGCTGCCGCTGGAACTGCCGCCTCCACCGCCGCCGTTGGCCGAGCTTCCAGACTGCGCATTGGACGAGGAGTGCGAGAGGCCTCCAGAGATGCCCAGCAGGCCGAGACTGCCGCCGATGCTGAAGCTATCGCTCTCCGACCTGGATCCAGACGACGACTGCGAGTTGTGGAGGAGGCCTAGGGGGTCTATCAGCCTGCCAGCATCGCCGTTGAGCAGGTTTCCAATTAGGCCTCGCCTCACTCTCCCTAGAAGCAACACGGCAACACTCCATTTAATCAAAGTCTTCCCTCGAAGTAAAAGTTCAACAGAAAATTAAGGGCGTTCAAGTGTGATAAACTGTTGTCGATATTTTCAGTATTTTGTGTAATTCTGTGATATTTTATGAAGTAGAAGTATGTAGTAGAAGTGTAGTAACCTAGATGTATAAAAATAAGAGCTACAAATATTATATACAAAAATTAATTAGGATAGTTATGAGAGTTTTTATAATATTTTACAACTTTCTAAACAGTATGGTCAAATGTCTGTATCTGAAAGAGACTGGAGGGAAGGAATCCTTTTCAAACATATTTGGCTCGTGCTGAACAAATTTGGAGTCCATTACTAAAAATTTAATCATGATTTCATTCACAGCTATTCATTTGTGTTTATTGCAAAGTATTAGCACCTCTCTTAAACACCAAATGTAAAATAAAAAAGTAAATGTTTAAGCATATCGTATGAAATCATCCAATTCTATAAAACGTTTCTATTGTTAATCACCACAAGTGTTATTGACACACATTTGATAAGAACTGGAGCCGTATAACACTTGACAATGACATATTCTTTTTTGACACATGCTGAAGGCTGTTCACGATAAAGTGAGCACTTTTGAAGATCACCTTGTAAAGATCAATATTTTTAAAATATTGTATATTGTGAACTCGGAAGTTATCATTCGAGTACGATACACTTTGGTTGTCTCTATGTTTATATTAGTAAGTGGCAAGAATTCATCAATTATCTTAAAAGAACAAATCTAGGGTTTCAAAACTGCCCACATTATCCAAAATCGCTTATATTAATAATTTTTATGTTACATAATTGAAATTTTATTTTTGCTCTGCTCTGATTGAGAAACACTGCACTTTATTTCAGTGCAGAAATACACAGTGATAATTCAGAAATCGTACGTCGTGACTTGTTTTATTATGATTTAATTTTTGAACTGACATGAGAAACGAATGAAATTGTCCGTAGTGGAAAACTTTCTTCTCGTCTCATTCATCATACCGTAATCAGTTAAAGTATTTTAGCAGCTATATAATACAAGTAAACAGTGTGTTTGAGAGAATACGTTACGTTTATTATTTTACTGTCATCTTCAGCTGTCTTAACGCTTTGCTTTAAAAGGGACACGAGAAATTTACGTAAACTGTAGTACAGCTCATGACACTTTATATATATATATATATATATATATATATATATATATATTTATATATATATATATATATATATATAATGGTAAACGGAAGCTCTTGTCTTAAGTTAATGCCTTTTTTTTTAATTTAGGTTTATATTTACAATTTTTAGGCTACTATTCCTACTCAAATATTTAGCTTCATACAATCAACTGAACCTTAACGCAGGAAAACGTTAGGTTTTATGCGATATTATTTAAAAACAAGTGTAAAATTATGTATATCAAAACATATTATTAAATATGAACATGCTGAAATATTCAAGAATAGAGTGGGAAATCTATCACGGATTGTATTTAGAAAGATATAATATCAATTACGCCATTTACACATCTCAGCGCTGCACTATTTGAACTATAATTCATAGGGTTTATGAAATAAAACACGTTATGTTTCGCAGCGACTAATGAAATGGACTAATAAGTCCTGTGGGTGACTTCTTGTTTGTTATCAAAATAAATTTTAAATTTCATATTCATAAAAGAATGTTTAACGTTTTACAAGTAGATATCATGTTCATGAGGTTAATAAGTATGCCAGAGAAGAATATTAAAATTGCTTAGAAAGAAATTAAATAGTATGGTAGTAAATTTACATTATATATTACAGAATAAATTAAAATTTACTGATTACTGTAAATAATTAGTCAGTTAACCACTCCTCCAAGTCTTATAAAAATTTAATGACAGATGTTTATAAAAATGTGTAGAGTTATTATGGAAAAAAAAATAGTCTTCAATTTAGTGTAGTCAATATCAGAGTTGTGTTACTCAATGCTGATTTTAATACGTGACGTGTATTATAATAGAGTTTTCTCTTTCTATGAAAAGTTTGAAGTCTCCTTGCAGATTTCGTTTCACGTAAGCTAATACATTTATGAATTACAGGCGGATATATTGTGAAGTCAAGTGTATTGGTGAATTTATTAGTTCTTCGGAGATAATGTTGATTTGTAAGAAATGGAATCTCAACTGAATCAAACGTATTTGTGAGATGCCAGTTCTACGGGGGCAAGTGCACTGGTATTATTCGCAGCTGTAACTCACACTACACTGTCTATGGTCACGGGCGAGAACACGTGCAGCACCTATCAAGATCCAGATAAGTTTTTTATTTCACGGCCGTTAACGAGTGTGGCCTCCGCAACGCCTCAAGTCAAGGCCAGTTTCTAAACCGTGGCCATACATTGCGTAACAACAGAGTCCAGACAAATGTGTTTACAACTGTTACTTCTTGTTTCTTCTTGGTGGTTTGCTGTGATGGCGAAGGCCCGGCTAAGATTTATACATTCGGCGTGGGACAGCTAATTATTAGCTGTCTCACACACCATTTATTTCCTATGATGTAACACTATTTTGTTCGCTTGAAGTTTTGCTCGTATATACAGGTTTTTTTTTTCACCCCGACAAAAACAGTTATTATAACTTTGACACCTATGTCAGTGGCTTCGTAGTACCCAAACAAATGACCCGATTTCAGTGTTTTTTTAAAATTTAATGATAGTTTCATCAGAATGGTTATTTGTATTTTATGAAAACGTGTCCTGCTGTTTAAAGTTATGGGTTCTGTTCCGAAATGGCGTGAGAAATTCATTGACATAAAATAGAATGTTTATTATAGTCTTGAAATTTATATATGGAATCAACTTGAATTTCGGTACATGTTTGTAAATCCTATGGTCCTGCAATTATATATGATAACCTAGACCTGACGCTGCGCACATGCTCGTGATGGGTTTTTATAATTAGGTAGAGTCGTTCCTTGCAAGCAAGTGTTTAGCACGTGCTGTAATCGTAAGAAACATTTAATAATCATATAACACACCACACACAAATACACACACACAAACACACACTGCACACACACAAACACACACACACACACACATATATATATATATATATATATATATATATACATACACACACACACACACAGAACGTTAATATTTTATACTGAAAATATTGATAGTCCTAAAGCTTTACTCACATTGCACTTTATTTATACTTAAGCTGTAAAAAGTTGTTTTAAAATATTTATAAGTGTATTTATAACAATAACATTAACTGTGCGTTAAAATATTTACAAGTTTTACACGACAGCAAATACTTCAATATTTTTTTAAACTATATAAAAAACAAATGTTTCATAAAATTTGATATGTACAGTAACTGTAGAAGTATCAATGTTTAAAACGGTACAAAAAAAATTTAATTAAAATCTAAAAAATAACATACATTAAACAATTGCTTTAAAAATAACAGTTACAAATCATTGTCGTTGACCTGTAAATGCATCGAAGACAGCTAAGTAAACAAAATACGCAGTTAAAATGAGCGAAATTGAAACAGAATATAACCAAACAACAAGACCAAATCCACAAAATTAAGAATCAGTCGAAAAACTGAATTAACTATAATTTAGTTTTGGGCTCATCTTTTAGAACTGTCACGTTATATGTAGGCTTTATTGCAGTTACTTATTCTGTTTCAGTTTTGCTAATATTAACTACCTACTTTGTTTCCTTAGTGGTCACCCCGACGCATTTAAGGGTCAACAATTATTGTTAACTGTTATTTTTTACATTTTAAGGAATCGTTTTGGGTGTTTTTTTATTTAAACTTTACAAGACAAGTGATTAATTGCGGTTCTGTGCAAATACAAACAGAAATAAAACTTCTAAAAATTCCTGATTGTGCAGTCCTGTAAAGTAATATATTTTGAAAATTCGTTTATTAAAAGGCAAGCACTAAATGAACTGCTTTGTCATCAAAAATTGCTCACTGACATATGACCACAGCAATACATTAGAAGGTTAATTATTAAGAAATGTAATTGTAACATTGTCTGAAAAGCATATAAATAGTCTACAATTATACAGAATTTGCTCAGCTATGCGAATTTGCCAGTTTCAGTGAATAATCCTTATAGAAATTAAAGCAATAAGATTAACTTGGAAAACTGCCAACTCTAAACTTTGCTAATTGCTACGTATACATGCATTTATATTCAGTCGCACCGAATCGCTCCCTCACATTCCCATCTCCCCCCCATGATATGAAATATGCCGGGCTGACCAATAAACGACTTCATGCTGTTATTTATTACGCGAGTACACTATTTTGCGTTATTAAACGGGTTCAGATAAGATACTATGTGTAAGGAAATTTAAAATCCTGAATTCCCGTGGGATTCTAAAATGAAAATATATCGCCCCCTTTTTTTTCTTACATAGAAATCAATAATGATATTAAATTCCTTTTTGAAGTATCTCATCAAATCAAGTGAACACTTACATGAAGTGCGTTATTTCCTAAACGACACGTTGCTAATACGGTATGTGGAAGAAAATAGCATCTATAAAGTATTTTTGACACAGTAAGTAATTTTGAAGTGATTTAGTTCTTATCATTAATCAAACAATGTAACGTTAGTGAAAAAAAACTGTGGATGATAACTAAATTCATTATTTTCCCCTGAATTTTCTGTGGTGTGATATATTTTTAATCTGTAGGAGGATAAGAGATAGTGCAATCTCCAAAAATAACCAAAATAAAAAGGGATTCAGACTAACAATAAATAGTACACTAGCTTTTTAAAAACAATTTAAGTGAAATTTTGGTTTCGTTAGGTTAATTTAGTTACAGACATTATTTTTACTGTTTTAAGAACTTTACAGAGAACTAGTAAGTAAATCATGAAATTCTAAAATAGTGGTTGGTTTTCGCTTTTTAACAATAAGTTTTGATGGGACATATAATAAATTGAAAGGCAAGTTAACATTTTATGGTTTCAGAGACACCATGCCTGACTGTCAGATTAACTATGCCCCAAATAAAAGTACAACATCTGTATTAAGTAGTTTTAACTCACTGAATTTACAATCATTTGATGTACGATAGGCCTACACTCTGAAAACGAATATTAGATGTAAGAAATTGTTTTCCAAAGTTAACTCACATTACCGACATATTATTTGGACTCGTGGCCTCCTTTATCAATTAAAGGTGCTGGTTGTTAATTATTTGCATCTTTCAATTCGCTATAAACCATAATGTGGTTGGTAGTTCTAACAACACGCTATCGACATATACTTATTAAATGTAATACTAACCTGCCAACACAGTGGTGCCAGCTTCAGCGGAGAGAATAGTCCCTAGAGTGATGATAAGTACGACCAGCAACTCTCTCATTGTGACCAGAACAAGTGTCCGGATGACGGAAAACTTCGAGCACAAAGGCTCGTGTTCTACTCCCGCGTCGAGATCTCTCGCTCGACTGCCGCCAGGACCGGTTCGCACACTGGAGTACACTCTCGGTACTATGTCTATATATGCTCCTTCAACGTCAGTTTGCACATCTATCGCTCTCGGTCATCTTCCCGGTAGTGACGACAAGGAGAGGCAGGAGAGAGGAAGAATGAGACAGAGAGAGAGAGAGAGAGAGAGGGATAGACAGCACTTGGACATTCTTCAAAGGTTAACGCATTCCGAGACGGCATTCGAAGGTCGGGCGGCCCCGAGCCGACGGGGACTGGGGATTCCCCTTTCGGGGAAACCTCTGGGGGAGAGTTGACGTTCGTGTTAGCGGGGATCACACTTCGTTGAAGTCTATTTACAAAGTGAAGCCGTCTGTCGCGCTTTCTGGACAATTGCTGTTGTATGTACGCTTCCTTTGCATAGAAGTCTGAAATGTCATGGTTACGTGCACGGACGTTGATTGCAGCGGTAGGGGATTCACCTTCTTCTCAAAAACTATACTTAAATTAGTGTTTTACGCTGCATACAACAATATATGGTCTCCTACTCGCTATCTACATTACTAAATTATAAGATGGCCCTTTAACTAGAATTAGCCTACAGTACAAAAAATTTCATAGATTCGGTGTTCACGATAGAATTGGTTTAGCTTTGTAGGCAGATAATAAAATTTAATTATTTTATAACGGAGTAAAACATATTTAGTAGTTTAGTTGAACCACAAACATTTTCCGGAAAAAAAAAATTATGCAACTACAGTTGCATAGCAAAAAATACATAGTTTGATTTACATTACATTGAATGATTTTGTTCTGTACGCATAAAATCTTTAATTGGTATTTTGTCATTATTTCGTTTTTACTGTATATATATATATATATATATATATATATATATATATATATATATATATATATATATATATATATAAAGAACACTACTACCAAACAAAAAAAAACAAAATATTAAAATTACATAGATTGGATTGGAATATATTTTAGTACGTATGAAATCTATAATTGGTGTTTTGACATAACTTGACAGTATAGATAAGAACATCTGTGTCAACATATGGTACCCATTTCTATGTTTTACAATGCTAATTTTACATACTGCGCTGGAAGGATACAAAACTATTAGGCATAAAAAAGAAGAAACTCAGAAAGGTAAATAAACTGTAGGTATGAATGACATGTGAACGTCAACGTAATTATTTTTTAATGCATAATATAGGGGAAATTTTACAAAACTAATCTTGAAGTGAGGTTTTTATACTTCACATAACGAATAACAATAGCCCAACTCCTTACAAGCTAATAAACATTCTTAACAAAATTATGCACAGGGCAAGGTTATTAGTTATTATATGGGGATAGGAATGTGTAAGTGAAAAAATGTTTGTGTGTAGTGAGCGTTTTTTTACTTTCTAAACCCTGTAAAATCTAACCTACCACGTTTAAGTTAGGATGTGGTTTAGAATATGTTTTGTAAAACTCTTGTTTCATACGCAATGAAATAAAAGCTACCTCTGTATTAACTAATACTGCTGTGTAATATTTAGCTTATAGTCTTTACCGACTGTCTGTTTTTAGGCAAATAATTTTACAATCGATTCTTTGCTCTCTTTAAATACAGTATGTTTTGCACTACGAAGCGTTATTTTTTTTGCGTGTTTGGAGATAAAGTATGCAGTAGATTTAAATTACGTAGTTTTAGTTCGTTATGCAAATAATTACTACATACAGAATAATATTAAATCTTGAATAAAGGGCTAGGAACTTTTTGATACTTCTGTTTGAAATTTGTTAATAACTTGTGAGTAGAGAAGTACGTGTTAACTCGTGGTGTATATCATGCGTCTATTGGCGAGTCATTTTGTCGTCTAGTTCTTAAAATATTGCTTGTAGTTTGTCATTTATATTATTGGTAGTTGATAAACACTACAACAACTAAGATTCCGCCAACGTTCTTCGTTACTATAATTAAAAAACACGAAACAATTGCCTGGAGACACTTGTCCATCAAATTTGACGTTCAGTTAAGTATATTCGTCTGTAGTGTTCTGAATTATCAATTGATGCCCAAGTGCTTGGAAGTACTTAGAAGTGTGTAAGTGTTTAGGACGACCCAGATACGTGTGTCACGGTTCATTGTAGCCTCTATGCGTTAAGTCCTCGTCTGGCGCATAGATGGAGTTTGTAGCGTGTCACGCGTATTATTTTTTTACGAGAAACCACTACCTTACTCATAATACGATTATCTACGAAAAAATATTTAAACAAAAAATTGCACCGACTTCAAAAAAATCAACTCTGAAGATAAAATACACCAAAAAAGTAATAAATAATTACGTTATTTTAGACTACTTAGAATACTATCAATTTGTTAGGACAGTAATATGTAATTATTGTTATTTTTTGAGTCTGTGCCAGCCGAGGTTAACAAACGTGTATGGAAGTATCATTGGTATACATATAATTTATTGAAATGTAACGTTGACTGCAACAAACCACTTCTTGATCCACACAAAGACAGCAGCTACGCGGCGTTGAACTGCACGGGACGCAGTGGCGGGCGGATAACGGCGGGGCTGGGAGGAGAGCAACATGTGTGAGCGACGCAGACGCGTGAGAGCAGACGTCGTTGACGGTTGTGTCTGATATCTACAGCCACGATTTTGTCGCGGAAAGAATTTTGCATCACTTTGTTTCGATGTCTTGTGTGCACGTCGGCAGCGGTGCTACGCGGTTATTGTGAGCGTGTCTTTGTTCAGACACGTCTCCCATTTGACGGTACCAAAAATAATACGAACATTGTGACATCATACGTCTGTGATTTGCCAGTAGAAACCCAAGACAGGTGAGAGTCACAACAACCAATCACTGACCATGAAGCAGAGGAACAAATATGCACATACGGCACTGATAACATTGTGCAAGAATCTTATTTCCATCAAATTGTGGCTCTACCATTATCTACATTTTCGATGCGCTTGTATGCTGTAATTTTCTCTAATTTTTATTCGATTGTGGTTTATTGATGCTTAGAATCGCTATAAGGTATTTAGATTTTTTTAAACGACATCTGTGATAATTTATCAAAAGTTTTTCGAGGTGTTGCTTTAAATCCCGGTGTTATTTATTTTTGAAAATACCTTTATTTGTAATTAAGGTGTCGCTTTAGGCAGTTGTTCATTTGTAAATTGGTACGTTATCGAATTAACGTAACTTTGAATATATTTTTGTCAATTTTAGTAAATTTTAAAAATTTCTTAAAAATTGGCTGGCACCGATTCAAAATAACAATAATTGTTAGAGACACTGGAAAATCGCGAAAATGTTTAGCATAGTCTTCAATAAACTATAGTATATTAACCGTGACACGTGTGAAAAGTTTTGTGGCGAATCACACACGTTGTGTGTCGAAGCTGTACAGTTCTAACTGGGCCTGTTGAAGAGAGAAACAATGCTTCAAGTAAACGACAGCCAACATAGATACAAATCATTCAGTGTTATATACAGCATATTGGAACCTAGCAATTAGTGAACTATTCCCGCGATTTTCCAGTGTCTCTAATAATTGTATATTACCATCCTAATAAATTGATTGTATTGTAAGTGGTCTAAAAATAACGTAAATTGTTTTTAAATTTTTGTGCGTTTTCTTTTCAGTGTAGATTTTCTGAAGTCGCTATAATTTTTTGTTAAAAATTTTTTTTCTTGATTTTTTACGGAATCCCGCTGCCTACCTGCCACATTCGTGCTGTTTGTCGTTACAGAGTTCCGTTGTTCCTTCGCAGTCCAAGTCAGTCGAGAACGACCTTGACCATAGTAACGTACCTACCTAGTCTTGGATTGTCATAAACTTACCAGTATCTCAATCAGTATACATTTTCTATTCGATTTTGAGGAGTTCCCTGGTTTATCTTCGAAATCCAAGGTCCAATGTCAGTGGAATTAAAATGGGACCCCCTTGAAAATATCAACTTCAAAAAAAAAAAAATCCAAATCGGTTTATAAATGACTAGGGACCAGAAAATTTCGCGGATTCAATAACCTGCATGTAAGAATGCGCTATCCTATGTATATTCAAGTCCCGACCATTTGTCTACTAGCTGCTACTCATTGGAACAACAGACAATTAACGAATATACGGGGCTTGAATATGCATAGGACAATGGATTCTAGCCTGCAGGTGATTGAATCAGCAAAATTTTCTGGTTTCTATAAATGACGGAGTTCTGAAGTAACAAACATTAAAAAAAAAAAAAAAATCAAATTGATAACCTCCTTTATTTTTTTAAGTCGGTTAAAAAACACACACTTGAAACTACGCTCTATAATTTTAAAAATCTAGTAAGCTTTTTAGAAACATTATTTTCGGGATTCTTAAACTGGTTAAACGCAAGCTTTTTTTTAGACTGTAACTACTAAAATACCACCTGAATTCGTAAAGTGCAAAACGAGATGCATGCGTTGGACCATACTATCCTAACATAAAAAAGAGTCACTGCTTAAAGTCCCATAGGAAAGAAACTACACGGAAAACCTTGCGCCAGTTTGGCGCACTGTGAATAGAGGCGATGTGCTTCTCGTGGAGCGTGGTACTGTTCGTAAATACTGTTTTTACTAAACTAGTCAACATGTGTCAGTTGTGTCAAAGTACGAAAAGAAAATTCACTTCAAACGACGACGTAAAGGTAGTTCAAAAGCAATTAGAAAAATAATTTCGAAGCACATAAAAATTACTTAAATCTGCTATTTCAACCTGTTATATCTGAAAAACTACTCACGGAATTCGTGTGAAACTATTATAGAAACGTGCAATGTTTTTGCTTAAAATTTGTTACCATTAAAAATAGAGTCACCACTGAAAGTGGCAGTCAGGCGAGTGATATACGATACATACATCTGCACGCCGTTTCAGTGTCTTGTGGTAGAGGCGATATCGCACCAGATGAGCCGGTCAACATCGCCCTTGGCGCCGTGCCACCTTACACATATACGCGGCGGGTGTCTTAAGAGTGCGTATAGATAAAAAAACGCTGAAAACATCAATTCATTTCTACACTTTTTTCGAAGCCAATATGGATAAAATACTCAATGACAATCCTAGATAATGATATTTACCAACTTTATGAGTAAATATTTATCCAAAATTACTAATTCGTTACGTGTGATCTCTTGCGCCGCAGTAAAATGCACCAGGTTCCGGCGTCAGAGATTGTGCCTCAAAAGTTCGTAACACTGGAAACAATTTTGTTTAAAACGTTGGCTAAAACTATTGTCTAGGATTGCTATTGTTTAATTTTCGCAAATTGGCTTCAAGAAACCAACATTTATGGATTAATGTTTTTAGCGTTGAATTATGTACCACGTCCTCTTAAGGGCGCAATCACCTCAGTTTTCGTCTTTTTTATTGTTTTTATTTGTACCAGATATTTTTTTTATTTTACTCAGGAAATTAGTGTATCGCTAATAGTTTTTACGCAGTGAGTCCTAAATGTCAAATTTTGCACTTTACGGTTTTATGCACGCACTTAAACCAACTGACATACCAAACCGAAAAAATTTCACCGTATATAACAATGTTGTAGGCTATGATTTGTCGTATATAAAAACAAGAAATTAAATATCTTTGTATTTTATAATAAAAAAAATGCTAACGTCCTTACCTGCGCCTCAAATGCGTTGCAGCGAGTTACGACTATTCTTTTTCTGACGAAACTATTCAACGCGCGTTATATGTGTGTATTTACGAAAATAAGACACACATAAAACCATGTCTCTATACTTTTAAAAAGTGGCACTTCTATTAGAAATGTTATTTATGGGCCCCTCAAAATAGCCAGAACTAGTTTTCCCAGATTGTCGTACCAGTAAAAATAACAACAGAATTCTAAAAACACAACTATAGGAAATAGCGTTAGATTTTGAACTACGCTGCCCACGAATAAAATAATGTGGTCACCGCTTAAAGTCACATAAGAATAAGGATAATAGTAAAGCACTACATGCCAGCTGAGTGGCCTCCGCGGAGAGGCGATAATACATTACATACATCGGTCAACGGCACCCTTACCGCTCCTGCCTCACACACACTAACACGGCCTATCTAGGCAGGCCCCTTAACATATTCTGCACCAAGATTATCAGATCTGAAAAGGACCGCAAAACATCCATTTACGGTAGCTAGAAAATTTGTTTTAAGGGCGGACGACTGGAATACTCATTCGTCAATAAAATCCGAACTACTCATCAAAATCCTATGAGATTTTTTACGAGTAGGTATTTTATCAGCGGACGTTCATTTATTTAGCGCTATGCGGTAGTGTGCAGTACTTTCCATTTAAAAATTAAAAACTGGTTTTAGAAAATAAGGGTTTGGAACTACAAAACCTACAATAATGTAAAACGGTCATTTTTTATAATTTTAATATGATAATATCCAGGCCCTTATAATAACAGAATTTCAAAAATACTCTGATTTTAAAATAAATTTGCTATCCGTAAATCTCTGCGCGAGAGGTTTACGGATGTTAAAATTGTTTTCAAATGAAAACGCGAGTATTTTTGAAATTCGGTTGTTATAGAGGCATAGATATTATCATATTAAAATTATAAAAATGACCGTTTTCCGTTTTTGTGGATGGTGTGGTTTCAAGCTCTTCTTTTTATCAAAACTGTTTCTAATTTTTTTTTTACACGGAAGTAAAGTGTACTGCCGCATAGTGCTATATATAAATGAACGTCCGCTGATAAAATATCTACTCGTAAAAAATCTCGTAGAATTTTGATGAGTAGTTCAGATTTTTTTTGACGATTGAATATTTCAGTCGTCCGCTCGATATCGTATCTTTACATACTTGAAATGGGTATACCTGTGTAACGTACTTTGAATGTTGTTTGTAAGCAAATAGCTTGACTCGTGCACGTCGAGCAGTTTTCAAATAATCTGGTAACGACCGAAGATCTGCACGTCACTCGGCGTCCTGGGCAGACCACCACCTTAACTTGTTCTTTATCCAATCTCTGGTCCACTTTCTGTAACTGTTTTATACTAAATTGTTATAATTTTTGCTATGTCCTTGGTTACACAACGTGCCAAGTTTGACATTTTTTATATTTAAGTTAACATGTAAACAGATACAATCGCAGCAGTATCTATATAAACCCGGTCCCTGTATTCAACGAGAATTTGATGTGGAAAGACCATCAACGTTGTAAGAAAAAATGTCGTGCATTACATGTTCTCAGGGGACAAAAATTTTATATCGTGTCTTATGAACATAGTCGAATAGCTCCTCATTTAGGTTACTATGGTTTATTGAACACAATTCCATCTCAGATACATCAAAACTTCGTGACTTGTACGTTAAATTTACAATGAACTTAAGAAGATGTGATCATAATATAGAAATTTTTCATGTTTACGTCTGTATCAGTGAAGAGGCCTAAATTCAGTGTAATTATTTCTCAAAGTGATACAATAACTTAGGCCAACACAGCTCTATTTCAGCACGCATCTGCTTCATTTGAACCAATATATTATCCCGTAGCTCTTATCGACTTACCACAAGTCTCATAAGTCAAATTTAGACCCTTCTTTCCTTTGTTGTTATATCTGTTCTGTTATGATTGAAACTTCCAGTACATATAAAACATTGTGCATTGCTTCCTACTTCAGAGGGGAATGGAAAGGGCGAAGGGGTGCCGACCCGGGTAAAATTTTATTGTAAAGAATATATCGGTTTTTAACATACACATAACTTTTTATTGAAGACTAATATGTTCATTCAACAGGAGGAGCTATAAGTTAAGTTCTCGTGATGTTTATCTACCATTAGGACTTTTATAATTGGAATGATTCTATTATGATGCTGCATAAATCAGAGTGGTAAATTATGTGAGTGGAAGTTCTACGTTGTAAAGGTAAGATTTGTAAACATATAAACTGAAAAAAAAAAAAAAATGGACACTAAAATTTTTTTAACAATGCGGAAGAAGAAAAGGGGCATTACTTGTGTCCGTCCCAACTGCCATAAACACTTGACGCCGCTGTCCTACTTGTAAAAACGTACCTGTGGAAATTCATGTTACCAACAAACTGCGAAGGCCTTGAATAACATTCTTTCGTTCTTCAATCAAGATCATTCATGTTTATAATTTGTGTTTGCATTTGTATGTTTATGAGTGCGACTGGGTAAAAAAGACTTGCCGCTAACGGCGGAAATGAATTACGTCCACTTTGGCCAAATATACAAGAGACCAAAAACTACTTTTTACATTTTTCGATCTAATTAATGTGTATTTTTTTAAAAATATTTATTCATTTTCTTTTGGTATACTTGCTCAAAGTACACTATTAAAATAAATCGGTGGAGTCCGTGAAACACATAACACTTTTTTCTGTATTTAACATGTTTAATGTGTGTAGTAAAATATGTTTTAAAATAAAACAGTGCTTGAGGTACAAGCCGACAAATATAAGGTTTATACAAAATATTGTATCTCGGAGACTACACGACTGACTTGAACCGCTAACGATGAATAACGTAATTATAAAATAAATTTGGTTGCTCGCTTTTAAACATCTCTTTTAAATATTGCAGTATTAGGGGAATCTTTTAAATGTACACTTCAGTAATTACTCTATGGATAGTAAATATCTTGACTTAGATACGTAAATTTTTCTCGAATTTGTTATTTTTCATCGAATTATTAGAATTTTAATATCGTGGTACTGTAACATATATTTATAATGAAATAACTTTGGAACAAAACTACTAATTATACGAGACATATTTTGTTGGCAGGTTCCTCATATAGGTATTAGAAACACTTATTAGTAAAATTAGTAGCCTGATTAGTTCCGTTGTTCCTTCTAACCGGAAGAAAAGCATTCTAAAACAAAACTCATTGCTCATATTTCTGAAACTTTCTTTCATATCCAACTTGGTTTTAGTGCTAGTGGTGTCATGCTACCCAGGTTAGGAGAATTGACCACATATTTTCATAAATTAGACCTTTTGTTTTATACGTTTTCGGGATAACCGTTTGCCGTGGAATTTCCAAAAATTGGTTAGACAGTAACAAGTTGCATATTTCATTCGCTTTTTCTGAAGAGGGCGCAATTACAGTACTCACATTTCTTCAGCAGTATCTCACACAAACCTGGCATGGAAGTAGAACAACTAAAATACAAACATTTTTCTGGCTAAATAATTTTTAACATTGCGTTCAATCTGTAAATCATACAGTGGCTAAAATAAATCAAGTAAACGAGCTCTTAAACATTATAATATAGTGACATATCAAACATTAATTTTGCAAAATCGCGGCGTGTATTGTATAATGCTAGCATTATGTACAACTTTGTATATTAATATAAGACTTGGCATACCGCCAAAATATATGAAATAAATAAACTCATTATTTATAACCTTCTTCAGCCGTTGTGTCAAGAACTACCGCTTGAAATTATTACTTTGCTGATATCTGTGAGATAGGTTTTCCACGAAATGCTACCAAATAGTGGGGCTGGGGTTGGCGTAGAGGAATCGCCTCCCAGCAAGGCAATCCGGGTTCGATTCCTGATGGTGTCGATTCCCGGATTTTCGCGTGTGGGGATCGTGCCGGAAGATGTGGATGGTCGGCGGGTTTTCTCGGGGATCTTACGTTTCCCCCGCCCCTTCGTTCCGGCGCTGCTCATACCCGTATCATGCCAACCCTCATCAGCACTAAGGACCTAGATGTTAAGTGCTGACCAAAATATCTTTCATTTCACTACCAAATATTAACAATTTTTTAGGAACATATTTTATTAATCATCCATTTACTTCCAGGTTTGCCGGCCTCGCTATACTTTTTAGCAGAATCAGTTTGTTCACTCCAGAAGACATCGAAGGACTATGTTGCGCGACAGTCTGATAAGCGGGAATGAAATAGGCTGTTCACTATAAACTGAACACTCAGAAGAACTTGTAATTAATTTAGATTATGATTTATCGGGCCAATATATGTTAACTTTTGAGAGTGTTGGAACATTTACGTTAGTTCATAGTTAAAAGTTTTCTGGTTAAAAACTGTAAAGATGGCTGCAAAACGGCTGAAAGAAAACTTTAAGCAGTTATCACTTTATCGCGAACGGACTGTACTGTATCAACGTGACCGTCGAATCCTTCAGCGTGCAGCGACGACAAGACGCAAGTGTGTCAATGCCTCCTGCCTGGGAGCAGCCCGCCGTCTACGGCCTCCAGAATTTCCACTGTCAGCAGGACTTTCTGCGGCGAAATATTCGCCTTGACCTCGCCGTCAATGAGCAACCTCTCCTGTGAGACAGGCAACTCAGGTCCGCGTTCTCCGGCAGCCAAGCCGAGAGTATACTCCTGCCTACGTCGACCGTTTGTTTGGGAAATACCGTTCCTGGGAAACGCCTTCCGAAGAACTCGGTTGTCGCAACGGTCAGGAAAGTTCACCGGAATCAATGCCCATATTTTTTTTTACGCTTGCCCTCCACGCTTGTCACGGAGCTCTGCCGCAGTTAGTGCAGTGGCTAGAGCACTAGCCTCCCACCAAGGCGATCCGGGTTCGATTCCCAGCGAGATCAGCCTTCGTATTTTCGCATGTGCGAATCGTGCCGGGCGATGCCTTTGGTCGGTGTATTTTCTAGGATCTCTCCGGTCTCCCCCGCCCGTCATTCCGGCGCTGCTCCATACTCACATCACGTAATCCCTCACCAGCGCTAAACATCTCGATGTTTAATACTGACCAAAATTACTCCATTTCTTCACCTAAATGACAACATTAATATTCGCACTGGTATGCCTCTTCTCCATCATAAGCACGAAGTTACGTTTCTAAGGCCAAATTAGTTTGGAATAAAATAAAGTTTATTTAAGTTTTTATTACACTTACAAAAATTTATATAGCCTTTAAAAACATTTGTTCAGCCTTTATTTACAATTAGCCGTAAGCAAAGCAAAAAAAAAGTAAAGTTTTTTCTAGATCACAGCGAACACGGTTCGATTCCCATGTGAAAGTCCGATGCCTCCCAGCGGTAAACGGACCCACGTCGTTGTGAAGGGAGACATTTAGTTTGGCCACAATACTTAGGTGGCTATCAATTTATACCTAGAAAGTCGATTATGGATATTTTCGTATGAGACATCATAACTATGAGACACTGAACGAAAAAATCGATTACGTTACCATACGTCGCTTGCAAGAGTTCGGAGAAATATTTCTTATGTGTTTGCCAACGAAGATGGAATGTTTCGAATCATTAAATACTTGGATCCGAGCTGCGATTGAAACGAAATACTTCACTTAAAGACCAACAAAATGCAGCTATTGTAGGTAAGTGGCAGCGTTTATCGGCTTATAATTTAATCTGTATACATGCAGTGGTGCCAACTGTTGTTATAAGTCACACGGATATCTCATCACAAACAAGAGGACTGACACAGTAGAGTTTCCCAACTTTCTTTCAAAACACACTACCATTACTTCTGCTGGCCGCATGCCCGTGTAAGCAGTACATTTACCCAACAAATGTATGGCACAGTGTCGTATTAACAAAAATGAAACATTCAAACACCTTTGAAAATTTTTAAACTATTGTACATATTACACAGATCCAAATTAACGATGTCAACATTTCCTTTAAATACTTGGAGTAGTCGAATTGGAACTGACACATCACACTTTCATCAGTTCTGTAGACTTACCACCCAAATGCAATGGAATATTTAAGACTAATTTTCATCCACTTCCAGATGTCTGAATTGTTTGAAATTTTGCACACGCATTAAAATAAATTAAAATACTATAATTTCATTGACGTGACCTGGTATTCGCTTCCATTATGGAAAATAATGCATTCTGGATTCAACTAAAATATTTTTAACATAAAAAAAACATTTTTAAATAAATCAGTATTGTATCTTCAATTTCGTTTTTAACACGCTTTTGTTTTTTAGTCTGAATAGTTTTTTTTTTTCTGTCTTAAAAGTAGAAAGTGTAAAATCGAATATTCCCATTCCAATTCAATTGTTACCCATTTCCATACGTTTGAATAATTTTAAATTTTCCACATGTAATACGAATCAATGTAAACGAAATTATTTCATAGCTTTGACCTGGTATTCTCACCCATTATTTAAAAAAAAAAAAAAAATTCAATTTGTCTGCGACGG
The DNA here is from genome assembly GCA_003012365.1 of Medauroidea extradentata. Lineage (NCBI taxonomy): Eukaryota > Metazoa > Arthropoda > Insecta > Phasmatodea > Phasmatidae > Medauroidea > Medauroidea extradentata. Next base: position 38,249 of record PNEQ01027921.1, on the reverse strand, counting down.
AAAATAAAATTGTTTTAAAATCTTTGAACGATACATTTTGAAATAATTATTTACTTATATCCTCCATTTTGTTTTAAGACTAACAGATAAAATTATAGTTAAAGGAAACTAAAAAACATACTTTTGTAGCAACAGTAACTAAAAAGCGGAAAATAATCATTCATTGTGAAGATTCGGTTCGACAGCAATAGGTTGTGTCACAATTCAATTAATTATTTTTAAAAAGTAATAAGATTAAAGTCAGAATGACCAAAAAATTATCTTTGATGTAGAAAAAGCATGGAGGCGCTGTAGTTACTTTTTATACTGATTCTGCCTTTACGAAAAGCTAACGATAAAAAATTTTAGACAACTGATAACAAGCACTTCACAATATTTTTATTTAATTAATTTTATCAATGGCTTTGTTCTTATTTGAATTTAATTCAGAAAATAAAGATTTACTGAATTGTGGGACATCCTATCGTTGTTGAACAAAATCTTTAAACGGTTTAGTTTATATTGTTACAAAATCGTATTATTATTTTTAATTGTTTAATTTTTTTACGTATAATTTTTACTATGTACTGTACATGTAATAACACTCGTAGATAACAACAAAACAATTGTGCTCCTCGCTCACCGCTTAACAAGTAGGTTATAGGGCTACACATTAGAACTAAAACAAATAAGGGCAGTAATAATTGTTCAGTAGTTCTAATTAAATCCTATCTCATAATTTCATTCTGAGAAGTTGTATTAATTCTTGTTTATCGACGATGCGAGTTTATCTGGTGGTGTTGACGATCATAAAGTGTGATATGCGTTAAAAACCACACCACCGAACGCTTCCGGACTTGAGAGAAAACGAATGTTCGCAATAGCTGCATCGTGTAAGTCAAGATCAGCATAATCACTGTAATATTCAGTTTCATTCAGTCCTACACTTATCATTCACACGAGTTCATACTCTATGATACACTGCCGTGTCTGCGTCACCGCTCCATGGCAAGTACCTGAACTTTTAAGACGAATTTACTTTCTCTCGTGCGTTGTTGATGTCATTGCAGAATTCGCAGTCGACTGCTCGCAGATACGACGGCTAGTTTGAATCGAACAGTTCCCGCCACAAATTCACCCAATTAAAATTATTTAAGAGGGTTGCCTGGTTTAACAGCTGTGAGAATTTGGTATAGGGAAACTCATGCTAATGAAATTGCATTTGGAGAAGCCAATTTTGAGTATACATACTTCAAACAAAAACCAATTTGTGAGAAATGTTATCGTGAATCACTGTCCACAGCAAAAAATAATAATAATTTTCTTTTTACTTTTTTTTCGTCGTGTTGTTAAACTTTGATTGCTGTCTCCGGGCGCAGGGGAAGGGGGCGAGGCGCCGACTCTGTCAAGGCGAGGGAAGAGATAAGCATAAGAGGATGCACGAAAGTGATATTTGATGGAGGGAGGTGGCATTTGTCCTTGAACTGTAGTCCAAGTCTTGTCATTCGTCATGTCATGTAGTGTAGTGCAGTGTGTTGTAATTGAATAACCTTTCAATTTAAATATAATGGTTTAACGTAAATTGAGTCGTTGTTCATAGTACGTTATGGCAAATTTTAATATAGTTCCCAAATCGTATGAAACTTTAGCTATAGTTTTCATTATAATTTATTATTGGCGCCGCGGCGGACGAACGGCTAGAGCTCTCGCCTCTCAATAATTTTATCCGTGTTTCAATCCGGGCAGCAGTCACCTTGAATTTTGGCATGTAGGAATCGTGCCGGACAATTTCGCTGGCCGGAGGATTTTCTCCGGGTCTTTCTGTTTCCTCCGCCCTCGCATTCCGACGCTGCTCTATGTCCACCTCAATTTATCTGCCACCTCTGATAAAAGCAGTACAAATCTCTCGACATTCTTTTTGGTATATGTATGTAAGCTTCCAAAATCATTGTTATTTTAACCTAATTATGTATCCAATTGAATTCATAGCTGTATGTAGCTATACTTCAAGAAATGGTCAGTACAAATACAAATAAATACATATTTTTAAATTGTTAAATTATAAAATCAACCGATATAATGTAGGTTCTAAATTTTTAGGATGTTAATACACTGGTAACCAGAAAAGTGAAGTTGGTTGAAAACCAGTGGCGGTGCGTAAGGCCGTGCTCTCGTGCTGTAAAACTGAGTAAAATTTTACAAAGTTATTGTGTACTTGGTAATTTTATTAAATTTCAGGTAATGTGTCGCAATTTTTACTTGTAACCTTTCTTAATAAGAGATCGACTGCTTTGCGCTAAGTGTCACAGGCGGACGGAGTTTTCTCAAGTAATTTCTTTTCGTGTAAGCCGCCCTTTACTATGGTGTAAACCTGGCTCGGTGCTCCCACGGACTAGCGCACGGCTGTCACTCCTCTTTCCTACCCCCTGTCCTAGCCAGAGGCGTAGAGAGATGTGGGAACCTCGCCTTTATCAACACCTGCTCCGTGCAATGAGCAGAGTAGCCCTGCTAGATACTGCGCAAGCGCGCGACAGTTACGTCAGCGCGTGGACAATGATGGCCGCTCGCATCGCACACGTGTTTGTACATTGCAGACTGGTAAACAAAGTGATTTTCGGTGTCGCATGGACGTGTAGCTGACTTAGCATAACTTTTATGAATAGTACGTTACTATGTATTAATATTGTAAGTTGCGGGTGTGAGTGACTTTATACTGTGCATAAATAATGAACTGCCATAGAATCTATGTTATTAGTCTTTGACGCAATGGATACATTACCGACGCTTTATGATGGGATAATTTGGTAAGTCGAATTTTACAATATTGATTCATTTTGTGCAAATTCTGTGTTGCTTGATCGTATGTGGAAACGTATTTTAAGGTTTGTGTCCGTGGTTTATTAGTGGCAGGTTTGTTTTCTGAACGTGGCATGGTACGAACTGTACACATCTACTTACGTGTTTCGTACTATAATTGTAATTAACAAATATGGTAGACCTAAGACCTAGCTGGTAATAAAACGAGCTGTGCAGTATATGTGTTGATTTCAGAGTGGACAAGCACATGAAACGTCTAGATTTCATAATTGAAGGAGTTATTAGCTTATAGTTTTCGGAATATTTATTTAATCGTATCAAAATGATATGCCGATGCGGGGCTGAAGATATGCGTAAGCATACTTCACATGTGTTATAAAATTACGTCTACATTTAGACAAGCTGAACTCTTAATGTAGTCTTAAGACGTCTCACATGCGAAATTGTTGGCATTTTATCTACGAATCGGGTACATAATAATCGCGAGAAAACAGAGGTAATGCAGTAAGAACAAATGTGAGATTGTAGGCTATAGAAGTTACTTCGCAGGTATTTATACTAACTTGTCGTTAGTTGCTTGTGTATTTAACGAGTACCTATACATTTTAGAACACATTTTTGGAGCAGTGGAATGTAGCCACAAAAAAAAAAAGTCCATGGCTCGGTTTCACCAACCTCTGTTAAGCATGTAACATTTGTTAAAGGGAAATATTTTAACACTATAATAACTTAAACGCGTGGTAATATTTTTGCTAATATGCAGCAGAAAGATACAAACTGGCTGAAAACATAAATTAAACAGGGCTTTTGTTTTAAGTAGGCTACTCACAACAAACTGTCTGTAGGCATTTTTTTCCCTTTGCAAGTTAAACCAGTTTTGTATTGTTGGGTAGGTTGCAAACGTACGTGAAGGCGCAGACTGCCATGCAACAGCTGTACAACAATGTGTGTATTATGGCTGGTGAAGACGTTTGACATCTTATAATGCTGATCAGACGTACTCTGAGAATATTGTTAAACATAATTTTTTCAATGAAGACAAGAGTAATTAGAAATTACAATTAATACAAAACTTTAATTCTTTAAGTTGAAAGTTTATTAAAACACACTTTATTGGCTACATTGACGAGACGCATAACTTAGTATAATATTACTGGTTTCCATGAAACGCAGTGCAATTTCTCAATACATGTAAAGCAAAAGTTCTATGCCTTTGTGTTAATATTATGACTATTATTAGGAAAATAAAGTATAGCGATTTAGAGGGGGAGGGGGTGAATACCATTATATTAAGAGCACTGAGCTCAAAACATTGACCGGCCGCCACTGATTATATCCTTATGTTTTTATCATCGTATGGGTACATAAATAAAGTGTTAATTCTACATGACATTTGTTAACATTATGTTTGGAAACGGAGTAAAATTTAATTTGTTTTAAATAGACTAATATTAATGTATAGCAATTGACATTATATTTCTAAATCGATATACTATCATGAAAATCTATTGGTATTATGCAAAACAAAACAATCGGCTGTTACTTTCATAGACAACAAGACACACAGGAATGATTGATACTGGACATCACACATGGAGGTAGGAGTATACCGAGATGGCATGTTGGGACTACCTTCATGACGACACATATATGCCAGTTTTGCGCGAACAATCCGTTATTATAGCCCAATACAAACAACTCTCAGAAGGCCGTTACAAAACGTAGTAAGTGAAGTCCACTCGGCAGTATTGGTCACGTGATTAGATCTATCCAGTCGTCAGATGTTTATAACGTTTTTTTTCGACCGCACACAAATTCGAACAGTAATATGTTCTGGAAAATCTGTCACAGAACGGTATTATAATATCAAGTTAGAACAGTGCAGAATATCCTAATATACTAGTACAATATACGTATACGGCATTACAATTGCGTACTATAAATATGTTCTCTATCGAGTAGATCTAGTAATTTTTTTTGTAAGCGTCTGTGATACTATTGACAGTTCGAATGGTTTGAATGAAAACGGTTGCGTGTGTTTCATTCGGTTGTAAAGATAGAAAATATAATGGAAATAAATTTGCTACTGTGTGTTGCATTCGGGTGTAAAGATAGAAAATATAATGGAAATAAATCTGCTACCATACATTTCACGAGTAAAAAGGCGTATTTGCGTAGTGTAAATTGTGTGGTTAAACAACAGGCAAACCTAGCGAACTAATCTGAAAATACGGCCACATATATTGTTTATTTACGCGTATGTACGTCACTGACGATGTGTAACTGCTTGGTAATAGCAATTAATAAAACAAATAAATTTGCAGACAAAATTTTCAATAAATGGCTGAAACTAGCGCTGTTAGCACAACAATGGTTTCTATGCTCAAACAGTAGGCGATGTCGGTGCTCACAGAAATATGTAAAAGCAGTCAAGTTGTTAAGTTCATATTTTATTTCAAAATTTTGTTCAACAAGCAATGTAGACTAAGATAAACTTGGCACAGCTGCCATTCGATAAATCAATTTTACTCTATAGCTCTTTCGTGTAAAAAACATTGGCTCATATGACGGAAACTATGTTTATGAGCTACAGCGACCACGTGTATAATCTTCGTACAACAAGGGCACAAATACACTGACTTCAATTGTTTGCCTGCGCAGTATACGGCATGGTCACCCCCCTGACATCACAGACACAGCCAACAGCAAGGAATTTTCGCCAACCTTACAGCTAAACATTAAACCATTTTTTTCGTATATTGTGCAAAATCATAATTTAGTTGTTTGACTAATGACAAACATAGCAAATAAACTTATATTAAAAACATTTAGTTTAAGCGAACGAATATAGGAACGCAAAACTATCGTCCAAGTTCCTAAGAACGAAGTTCTGAACTTTGTTCACCTTTTTAAGTAAAGAACTCGCTCCTTATGCGTTCGCAAAATAAATGAACGAAATGAAAGGAACGCGTTCATTGGAACGCGTACCTTCCGAGCACTGGCTGGAAGTAGTGCTTCCGAAATTGACGATGTTTTGTATAGAATGTCTCCTTCCAGAAATGATAGATTCTCGTTGAGCTCGTGGTCGGAGTATAAGAGAGCCACAACACATCCTAGAAGCTCAGGCTAAATGCATGTTCAAGAAACAGAAGAAATGTTTATGACCCTAGCTGCCTCCTCATTGTCACCTAAGCAATTCTATTGACTACTGACAAAGATTATAAATGTGTTGTTTATTAATTAATTATACCCTATTACTTATCAATGGTAGTTGTAGTTTATAATTGTATTCTCAACTATATATTTAGTTTTGTATTTAAAAGAGAATACTGCGTAGATTTTTTAGCGTTAAGGTTTTTCATTACTTAGTTTATGTGCGGAACATGAAAGGTTTAATGAACGTTGATTTAACGATATAATTTAGTATTAAATAAACCTAAAACATTTACAGTCTATATGGCAGTTGAACATAAAATTTATTTTTTTACCGGATATTGTTAAGTCCGCGAACATACTACAGGTATACTTTCAGATAAAGTGCTGCTTGGGTTTAGTCCAATGCTGGGATCACAATAACCCGACGAAACCAACACGACCGCGCTAACATGATAGTAGTACCGCGGCTAACATCTCCAGTATTTCGACTAGTGTTTACAATACCCCGACAATTTCTAGCCGTCGTAGACATGTAGCCATCGGCAGTATTCAAATGTCAGAGTTTTCTTTAGTCAAATTTATTTATCTGCTTCCTAAAAGAAATACACAAAATCCTAAAATGTAATATAAGACGAGATAAAATTCTTTGAAACTTTAATAAAACTAAAATCATATGGGTAAATTACAGTTATACAAAATATTATTCCTAAATATATAACGTTAATAAAATAATTAATAGGCCTTAACAGTGATGTACAACAGTAAATTTTACATCTTTCGAGCGAATATCGCAGAGCGCTCGATATTTCTGTAGGCCTACTTTGTAAATTAACAGCCTCTCGATAAAATTTTCCACCTCAAGCAAAGCTTACATAATTTTAAATAACAATTTATTCACTTTCTGTTCAGCAAAAATTTACCACAGAAAATAAATTTGAGCAAAATTTAGTTCCATCAGTTTAAATTTATTTCTCGGAATGGGTCGTGCACACCCCGACAAGACGCAGAGCATAAATAGATTCTGCTTTCGTCGTGCTGAAGGGGCGGGTTTTCGTCGGGCTGACATCACTGTGACCTTGATTTTCATTTGTCGCAGTTTTAATTTTTGTCGTGTTATTGCTGTCGTGTCTGGTTATTGTGATTCCAGCATTAGACGACTCAAAACACTTGCAACATACTTAGTTAATCAATGTCAATGAGATACACCACACACCATCAACGGTAAAGTGTTGCTACTAATGATTTACCAAGATCAGTTTAATGGCATTTTTCACAATTTAGAAAAAAAACACGTTTCGACTTAAGTATCTGGTCTTAAAGCATATATTTTAACTTTTGCATAAAATTTTGGTCCACAATTATTTAGCTTATTTGCGATAACTACAGAGTTCAGTGACCTTTGTCAAAGGTTGTATTTATGCTAACTAGTAGTTGTGAAATTACCTGACAAATTATTTTTAGTTTGAATATTAAAGTGTATTAGTATTACAGTAATTTGCAGTGTGTTTTTAGGTGTTCTTCGCCTCTATTTTCTAACCAAATTACTGGTGTGAAATGCCAATGAGTGGCTGTAGCGTGCTAAACGCACTACGAGAATGGACGTTTCCTTCGTAGGTGTTTTATAATACACAGTTCCTTCATAACTCTTTCTGTTTTCCTAACCTAGGAACCATCGCACGTTTTGAATCTAAAGCTCTCCGATGAAATTTATAGTAAGTGTGTGTCATATGTGCACAAGTGCTAAGGAGTACTGCAGATAATACTAAACTTCGAATGCCGCGCACGCTATTATATACAGGTTGTTCACAAAAAAATCACCGACAGGCAGGTGATTCCTTGTGAAAAATAAAGCAGGAAACATGCAAGACACTTTATACGAAATCGTGATAATAAAGGAGTAATTCGCCTTTGAAAATAAAATTTTAAAACTTTGATTCCCCCATAAACCAAACAGTGATCGACGTAAACTGACAAAACTTAGGATATTCCTTCAAGACAATAAGGCACACAAACCAACTGTAAACACTAAATGATACCTTCTACCCTTACGAAAATAAAAGAGGTGGCCTCCTTTAAATTACTGACAACTATTTTAACGTCATGACTATCCAAATTTTAAGAGTGAATTATTGGGAAATGTGATTAAAAAGGTCCTCTTGTAACGACTGTCTAGGACGCATAGTTTACGTGCAAAACACACGTCAAGCTTTGGCGTGGTGAGACAGAGCCTAGAGTGTAGGCAACACTGCGTACACGAGTGTTTGGTTCATTCCACAGCTCCGCAGAGACGATGGTGCGGACATTCACTGTAATTATCACGTACCGTAGCTTAAATAGCTCACATAACCGTAACCAACACTTTGTTCCTTGCTTAATTTGTGTGATTTTTGAAAAATGCAAGCGAAAAAATATGAGTATCTTATAATGTTCGTTAAACTGCTCAATAAAGCTCCGACGTCACACAATGAATTAGTGTGTCCGTGTCAGCACAAATGGTAGTCTACAATAATGGAGATGGGTGGGGCAGTCTCGTCTCGAATATGTATTAAGATTTACGTTAAAATGTGTTTGTTAACATTTGCCGTTAATTCTTCCAGTATTAAACATACAAGCCATTAAAATAAATAGGTTCAAGGAAGAGTTTTAGCCTTAAATCTCACTTAATAGTTAACGAGTGTTCATATTAGATAACAAAAATGTTTACTGTAATAAACCGTTACGGCGTGTAAAATAACACGGTGCTGCACTGCTTGTGTAATACTGATGTGGCATTTGTTTTCACATGCTTGAGTGGTAACTGACATTTAGAAAATCTACATTAAACACTAGACAGATACAAATCTAGGGTCTAGGGATAGAGAAAGTAAGGGGAAGGTGTTCGACGTATCACCACTGGCATGAAATCACGTAACTGGTATGTGATTGTAATGTAGGAGTATTATGGAACCTAACATTTGACTACAAGTTTACAGCAGGGCTGTTTCGGTACCGATAAAGCCAAACCGTCCACGCCTTTTGAAGTGTAAGAGCTTAAAATTCCTAATTTTTTCTTCTCTCTATGCATGTTGCACAATTTTCAACACAAAACTCTGAAAGAGAAAAACGCGCCTAGGAATGTCACAGTCACGAGTACTTTACAAATTTAAATGACTTGGTGGCTCTTAGTTCATCTATTCCTGACGTCAGTTTTAAACCAAAATTGCATCACGTTATGCACAGTACCAAAAATTCAACCGTATCCTTCATCACACGCCCGCATATGTTTAATACACTAACTAGTTTGTGGTTCGTAGATTTTTATGTATCTTAAAAGCAAGTAAGACTAAACAATAAAAATTGAGACAATTAGAATTTTCTTTGACGAAGTGTTTTGAAAATTAAATGTTTAATTAATTTCTTACACCTGCAATAATGTTATTTTTCCTTCTCAATGTAGTGTCAGTATTAATATCGGTAATATCTAACAGTGCCTGGAAACAATGTCAGCTCCCCTACATTTAACAGTATTGCCAGAATTGTACAAACTGTTTAAATGTCTAAATTCGTGTATTGTACCCAATGTCACTTGCACATTTATGTTTTTTTAACACATACACAAATTAAGCAAGGAACAAAGTGTAGGTTACGGTTATGTGAGCTATTTAAGCTACGGCACGTGTTAATTACAGTGAATGTCCACCATCGTCTCTGCGGCATTGCGGAATGAACCAAACACTCGAGCGTTTTGCACGTAAACTATGCGTCCTAGACAGTCGTTACGAGAGGATCTTTTTAATCACTTTTCCTAATAATTCACTCTTAAATTTTGGATTATCACGACGCAAAAAAAGTTGTCAGTAATTTAAAGGAGGCCGCCCCTTTTATTTTCGTAGGGGTAGAAGGTATCAACTAGTGTTTACAGTTGGTTTGTCGGCCTTATTTTCTTGAAGTAATATCCTGAGTTTCGTCAGTTTACGTCGATCACTGTTTGGTTTATGGAAAAATCAAAGTTTTAAATTTTATTTTCAAGCGCGAATTACTCCTTTATTATCACGATTTCGTGCGAAGTGTCTTGCATGTTTCCTGCTTTATTTTTTACAAGGAATCACCTGCCAGAGTTTGTCGGTGATTTTTGTGAACACGCTGTATACAGACACACACACACAATACTCACGCGCGCGCGATACATTATTTGTTCCGAAAGCGAGTATGAACGAGACGTCTCCCTAGTAAGGTAGGTTTTCTAACTAGTTTGGACGCTATGTTAGCTTGCGCTATTTTTATGTCATACGCATACTATTAAAAGTCTTAGTGTAAGAGACTGCCTTTACGTGAAACTGCTGCCAAACACAGCGACCAGCCCAGTAATAATTGTGTTGAATAACCCAACGAGGAGGTCCAACGATCAAACATCTTATTTTTTATCCGTTTCTTTTACGACAAGCCGCGGGACAGAATTTCACCGACACTGATACTTATTCAAGTTCTTATCTTCCTCCCCGAAATGTGTGTCACAATGAATGGCAAAACATACAGTAAGTTCATATAATGGAATGGACGTCTCAAGTTATTTTTAGAACTAAAAATTTCTACTGGCATAGCATCAACCATTTACAACCTATAAAAATCAGGTAGTTCCTTCAGAAATGTAGAATTATACAGAAGTTATGTGCAAAACAGGAGTATACGGCACATAGATGGACGCGACTAGATAGACTTTATGTGCATGACAGTACAAAGTGTTCCTAGAGTCAATAAGTGATCACTATATGGTTATTGTAACATATAAAGTATCTTCAAAAAGCTGACGGCGCAGTAGAGGTATCTGGAAACTCTTAATACGACATTTTTGTTTCGTTATGACATTGAAGAACTTTTCCGGAATAATTGGGTGGTGTGGAGAGCAAGGAAGGAGACATGTCAATGGTGTACAATGGTGTAAACAGTGTATTAAGCCTAATATGTGTAGTTTCTTTCAGAAATACTCGAGTTGCGTAGCAGTGTAAGACTTACATTTTCGACTTTTTTTTTTATTTTCACAAAAGGAATTCAAATTTCAGTTTCACCAATTTTATTGTTACACTTTGTTTATTGATCTCATGTATTAAAATTTCATAGGCAAAACAATTTATTGAGATGGGCTAAACATAGAAGTGCTAAACATTGTACTGTTTTTTTCTAAACATATTAATTTGTCAGTATTGCCACAAATGGCAGCACTGTCATGTGATTAAATCACACATCGACCCTTAAATAATACAACCACCATTACCTAGTAATCGATTACAAGACACACCGCTCTCCAAAATTAACGATTTTTTTACTCAAGTCCATTAATGCTTCTCTGATCACTTGTCACTATCCATTAAGAGAGACGACACAACTTTACTGCAGTGCGTTTAACCTGAACCTATTGCGTCTTGATGGATGCAACCCTGGGTACACCATCTTTGTCGGGACGAAGCATGAAAACACGAGGAAAGGTGCCACTGAAGAGGTGGAAGGTTGCCCTCCTTTACCAGCATCAGATCTGCCACCCTGAGCTCTCCTAGATCTAGTGCATTTTCCACTCTGCAATAAGATTCTTTATGATGACTGCTACTACTGGAGACCGATAGTTGCTGACCACTGCTGGGATTTTGAAGAAAGGTAGGGAGGATATCCGCGAGTCTTGAACGCTTAGCAGCAGAGTGTGCAGGTACTCTTTGCGCCATTGCCACCAACCATGTTTGGTAGCTTGTTTCACTAACTTCACACACAGTTTAAGTGAACACTCTATCTCTGCTGTGCTCGAAGATTCTACACGCATTTTGTCTGCAGGAAACTTTAAGTCGGAAATTAATCTGAGAATGTAAGCCAGAACTCTCTGACTTTTAAATTGTGACGAGTACTTCTGAATCCAATTCTGTATGTTGATGTCTGGGCATTGACACACAAGAGAGGTAACCTTCACAACTTTCATCTCTAACTCACGTTCTCGCTGGTTTGGTGTAGGTTGTGTGTTGAACCACACATACTGCTCTGATATAAGTCATTCAGGTTCTTGTCACCACAATGAATGGTTGGCGAGTTCTGTATGACTCAAGCCTCTGGATGCAGTCTACAGTGTTATTAAAAGATGGATCGTATCTCTAATAAATTACAACTCCACTTTCTTGTATGCATGTTACCATATTGACCACAAATGATTTTAAAAAATGTGGAGCTGTTTTGATCCATGCTACCACAACAGTGGAACCACACGATCCTGTGACACTTTTAACAACGATGTGTCCAGACAATATGACATCATTGGTTTCAGTTAATTTCAGAAGAAGACGGGCTCCAAGCAGCTCTAAACGAGGAAAGGTAAATATTTTTAAAAAGCATGACTTGAGATTTGGAAAATATCACATGTACAATGCTTTCATTGCTCCCTGAACACATTAAACAAACAACTGTTCCATATACCCTGTTGGATGTATCGCAAAACCCATTAATCTGGTAGACTGGTTGGCATGCTAGAGAAATATGATGTGGAATGCAAATTTGGTTGAGAACAATAAGCAGTATGATGAACTGTTGCCAAAAATTTTTCAGTTTTTCAGGTGAAATGGTATCCCAGCCAGGGTCAAGTAACCAAATTATTTGTAGGAAAAGCTTTGGGGTAAAGATACCAGAGGTAATCCAACTTAAGGGACAATATGTTTTGGAAATTTCAGACAGGATGGCATGTTTAATAATGGCATCAGTACCTAGGAGTATGGGATATGAGAATACATCAGTTGTTGCATCCCACCCAAGGCCTAGTACTACGATCGATTCCTCGTCTTCTTGGACTGGACAAACTCTGTGACTCTGGAACTGATCTAGCCTACTCATCAATTCACTATTACTTGCCCATTTTCTCAACTCAAAACTTCCTAGTTTCAGTAGATGTGTTAAGTCTGCTTGTAATGCAAGTGCTTCGGACACAAGCGAAGTACTCATAACAATGTCTTCTATAAATATATCCTCTATTACAACTCTGGCAGGCTTAGGATAATTAGCACATTCTTCCATAGAAAGCTGTTGTAATGCTCACATGGCCAAGAAAGGTGCCCGAGGCAGGCCATATGTACCCTTAACAGTGTTATGCTGATACACTTGAATAGATTGGTTTGGAGTTTTCTGCTACATAATGACTTGATACAATTGGTCGTCTGGATGCAACTGTACTTGGTGGTTCATCTTACAGATGTTACTTGTAAAAACCATTGAAGGGATTCGAAAATGAGTCATGATTTCAAGTATGTCTCTCTGCAGTTTTGACCCAGTCGTAAGAACCTCATTAAATTTTCCCGAAGAGGTTACTGAGGAAACATCAAACACCACCCTTAACTTTGTGGTGGGTATGCAATGATAAGGAATACAGTACTGGGGTGCTGAGCGGGGGCTTCTGTTTAACCGATGGATATGTCCTAATGCCTCATATTCCTTGATAAACTCAATACATGTTGCTTTTTTGTCAGGTTGCCAGGTAACACAACATTCTAAACAGTATTGCCTGTTTATTGTTTGGCCATGAGAGTCACTTCTTACCACACATCATTCAACTGGAGTATGACCATGGGTCTCAACAAAATGCTGTTCACAACTGCTATATTCCAAATTTACTTGTTTAACTTGCGGAAGTTCCTCAACTTTCGAAAAATTTTTGAGGGTGCCTGAGAGACTGGGCTTTAGTGTGATGAAAAGAGAAACAGCACTGTTTGAAGTATTGATTGCTTAATGTTTAAGCCTTCCGATAAAAATCCAGCCGAATACACTGTGCAGAGCAGTGGAAAAACCGTAAGAGGCTTGGTACCGCCTACCATCAAACAAGTTTAGGTAAATGTCAACACCTAAGAGTATGTCAATTGGCCCAGGAACATCGAATATAGGATCAGCTATGATATTTCTATCTTACATAATGAGGTAAGGGAATATTGAGCAATTTTGATACAATCTCCCTTAGTATTAGCACATTTGTTACAATTTGTGGCTCTTTTCTCATAGATGGCACCAAGATCAGAGAAACAAGACCCTTTGAATTCCCGAATCCAGCAGAGCACAGACTTGCATAAATGCGCCATTGGCAGCTATGACACATACCAAAACTGATTCCAAGGCTATGGTACTTGCACTGTCACTGCAGAATGACATTGAGCTCATAGGTTTCTCATTATGAACATCCTCAACAGCATAATTTGTAAAAACAGGTGATGAGCTACTATTTGGAGCACTGGGTGTAGAAGAAATATTATTTTGAAGTGAATAATGACTTCTATGGCAATGGTAGCATCTTCTCTTCGAGTTACAGTGTTTAACATGATGGGAACCTAGACAGTTAAGGCACAGGTTCATTTCTCTCACTAATCTTAATTTTTCAACGAGTGACCATCCAAGGAATTCTGGACATCTATGTATTGTATGATCCCGTTTACACACAGTACGCTAATTTTTGTTGGAGGTTACCAAACATGAACTTTTGACACTTGAACATGGCAAAGACATTGCACAAATTTTGGAGGAAAACAAACTGAATGAAGTAGAAGAATTACCGCTTGCAAATAGTAGGGCCTTACAATGGGACTCGAGGAAGTCTAGATGCTGTTCAAATGTAGACATTTTGACATACTTATTAGCCAATACAAATTGGTTTCTGGTCTCCTGATCAAATTTAGGTAATATGTTATTAAACAGTACAAAACTCCACTCACTCACCAGAACAGAAAGAACTGTCAGGGCTCCTAAATTCTCCTTGAGTATATCAACAAGATTTCTCAACTAATCTGGAGTATTGATGCTGAGTTTTGGGAGAAACATTATATTCTCCCATGCAGTGAGCTGTTGTTGTGAACCAGTGAAGTGAAGAGACCATAAAAACAAGTCCATTATGTAGTTACACTCTTGTAAACAGGAAGTTGTAACTTGGCAAGTTAAATATCCTTTGTCTTGTCTTCACCATTGACAACAGGACTCTCACAGTTCTGTTTAGGTACAGAATCAGACACCCTCGACAACACTTTTTGTATTCTGTAAAATGCGTCGACAAACTCTTCTAATGCCTTTTCACTCATATCTATTTAATTTTGACGTGGCCAATATGGGTGTGAGGAGGGGGCAGCATGTTTTGGAACCCGATTAGAGTATACCTCCAGACACGTGGTTGCTGATGGCTGAGTTGACGAGTGAAATAGAGGCGAGTTCCCTTACAATGAACATTCGTCGGTAAAAGGGTGCCAGTCTGTCGATGTTATGTTGCCTGGGCGGACACGGGACTCTTGGTATTCTCACTGTCTTGGTCAGTGACTGAGTGGCTGCTTCCTCACACAAAGGCTGGTATTGAATAACACGTGAGACACTAGGGAGGGGCAATTAGGCCCCCTTCACACCTCGATGCACAAACAAATCTACACTTAAAAAAATACATACAAAACACTTAAAAGAACGATAATTGTGTGAGTTGCTCCAGAGAAGACTGGGCTCATGAAACTTATGTGAAGCGAAATTATACACATCAGACTTTGTGAGACCAGTAATTGCACCGAAAATACTATACACAATGGTATGTGCTGAAGTAGGCCTGACCCTGAGGCCGGTCAGTACTCTAAGTTGCTGTCGAAAACTTGTCGCACACATGCTAACTGAATGTACTGAGAGTAGACCGGAGTGGATGGAAATCGTGAGGATGAAGAAATAGTAAGATTTTGGTTTAGAAATTTAACTATTGTAGTGAAAATGATTTAATGCAAATATCGAAGACCCCCACGACGCAAAATACGTTCACATTCTATGCCTCCCAAGCTCCTACTGAGGAGACAATGGCAACAGGCAGGAGGACAATCTCCCATTTGCGCCGAACATCTCATGGTAAATTTGTTTAGCATCAAAACATTGCAATTGACAATATATTGATGGTGGTAGAGTCATTGCTTGCTTAACTGGATTTATTTCTTTGTGTAAACTGTTCTACATGATCGTTATTAGTACACTATGTGATCTGTAGTCACGTGGTGACATGACTACTTCGCATGTTGGTGCTCAACATTTTGAGTGTTTTGTATTGTGTTTCTTAAAGTGTATATTTGTTTGTGCATCGAGGTGTGGAGGGGGTCTAAACAACCTCACCTGCATTCACACATTTCTCCATATCGGCCTTTCTGTGAGGAGGCAGCCACGCGGTCGTCGACCAAGACCCTCAGAGCATCAAGAGTCATGTGCCGCCTTGGCAACATAGCAGGATTGATGGACTGGCGCCCTTTCACCGGCAAACACTCATCTCTAGGGAACGTGTCCCTAGATCCTGTAGTAAATTTAGTCATGAACAACCACGTGTCGGTAAATGTACCCATATTGGGTCACCCGATGCACTGTCCCCTTCTCACACCCGTATTGGCCACGTCAAATGGCTTGCCCAACTTGTGTGGCTCAGTGACATTATCAAATCACGTATCAACCATGTAAAATTACTGGATGTTTGCCAACAGAGCTCGCAAAGCAGCAAGCCACGAGACAACAGCCAACACAGCACGCGACCATGCAGAGGACAAAGACAGCACTGTGCACGCCAACCACCCCTCCCACCGAATTCCAACATATGGAGGAGGTGACCACCCAGGCAAGCAAGACAACAATGCGCCACAAAATCCACAGCAACGTGACACGATGGGAGCTGTGTCAACCGCGACGACAACATCAAGATCGCGCTACGCCTACCAAATCCACAGCAACGCGATGCGATATCCGCACTGAGTCAACGGAGTCAACCAAGTCAACCGAGTCAACCGAATCAACCTAGTTGCCCACTGTGTTTCCGACCACAACCGACCCAGCTGTACTGTACAATCCATCACTTACCCTGTGCAGGTGCATGCCAAGCGCCGTCACAAGTCCAGCCCCGCGAACCTCCAACAATAACACCAGGGATTGGCACTGTGCAAAGACAATGTGCGCGGGCATGACGTCAGAGGCAATCAGCTGCAACCACTGTGGGCGCAGAACGCACACAGCGGGCATATGCATACAACTAGGCCAGTGATACTGAATGGCATGTTCACTTATGAGCAATGCTGCGCACTGTAAGTAGGAAGGGTTCACAACACCAACTCACAACAGTGTGACAGTGCTACGTGAATCAACTCCGGCCCGCAATAGCCGCGTGCAGCAAGTTTCACTGTCAATTCCACCCAGCATCTGTTAATGCCCCAGAGTGGGCCACAGTGCACCTGGGAGGGTTCACATGATTCAACTGTAAACAGTTCACCAAACCCATACAACAGACAAGCGCCTTCAACATACAGCCCACCATGATGTCACACGCAAGTTCCTTTGGATGCACAAAACCAAACCATTGGTAGGGAGAAATCCGGTTCCCAGCCACAACTCCGCTAGCAAACAGCACGCCGTTCAGACTAACGAGTGGAGACATTACGCCCATGATCATAGTCCAACATCAACACAAAGTCCCCAGCCAGTTCCCGAACCTACCGACGTTTTCGGGTGCAGTGAGGAGGGCGCCAAGGCATTCCTGGAGGACTGCACATCATGGCTCCAGAGATACTGGGTGACTCATGTCGACTGGCCCAGCGCAGTCGGGAAGCAGATGTGAGGTGAGATGCAGGACTAGTGGAATGCGACACAGGTGGATAACATGAGCAGGGCGCTGTCTGTCTAAAAGTTCACAGCATGCTTTGCGAGTTCTTTTTCCACCATACGACAACTGGCGGTGTTCATCGAGGGCCAGAGCGAGCAGGAGGACCTGGAGGCATACGTAGGCAAAAAGTTGGCCTCGCAAGTCGCTATCACCCCAACCTTTCACAAGAGGACATACTCGAGTGCATCGTGGACAATGTGTTCCCCAAGTTCAGGGCTGTGCTGCGCCCTATGATCTTCACGGGTTATGACGAATTCCTACAAACAACGAAAAGCATCAACCTCGATAAACAAATGCAGAGCCAATTCTGCCCACACAAACCAATCAGCGAGCCCTCAACGACCTCCAACACCAGTGTGCCGAGTCGCACCACAGGGCAGCTTTTGGGGCCTCTTGCCCTGCCAATCAGCTGATGAGGCAAAGGCCAGACCCACCATAATCAAACGCAAAGACAGCATGGGCCCAGCGAGCCAACAGCACCCGAACACCCTGGCACGCATAGCGCCCTGCTTCCGCTTCTATGCCAAGGAGCAATACCACTGGCACAGCACCTGCCAAAACCAACCAGAGCAACTTCCGGGAAACAGGATGGTCGGGTAGGGCAAACTGCTGCGGCCTACCCATGTTCGAGTGACCAGTCAGAAACACCAGTCAGGATCCTTGGTCAAGTAAGTACACCTTCCACTGATCAATTGTTGTGCATCCCAGTGTCTGTAGACAAGCAGGCGACTGTGGCACAGGCCCAATGGTGATGCCACAATCACTACCTGAGTCATCACTTGCGACGGATCCACAGTGGACTACGGACCACAGGTGGCCACAACCACCCACACCAGAGCAGTCAGCCACCGCCTTCCTCCTCGAGACCTTCAGGGAGGTGCTGTGATGTCTCCATGCAGCGGCCAATCATGGGGGGGGGAGGGGCCATGAAACCACACCAGAGCTGTCATGTCACCACCAGCGACATTGCCGATCACCGGTAAGATATAGAGAGGAGGCGAGACCGACGAGGCGCAGCTGGAAGGACAACAAGATATTACTGATAATAAATATAATTTGTTTGAGACAGATATGTAACTAAGGAAAATATGTGTGTATGAATATTTTGAACAATATTTTAGTACACTGTTGTATTATTAACCATGTACCCATGTTTCAAATTACAAACAATAAGAAAAGATTAATTTTCTGGTTTTTGGTCTTGTTACATATGAAACAATAAATTGAATAAGGATATTCTAAACTGTGACATGGGCGGGGGTGGAGGTCAGGAATTAAATTCCACCGGATAGCACCGGCAAAGTAAAGCCTGGTAGCACCAGCCATTTATTAGAGAACGGGCACTCAGAATAAGAGACAGAAACTCTGTTTTACAGGGCCATGCGGCCGATAGCCGTGGCATGGAAGTAACACTCCCCGTTCGTCGTCGTTGACACTTATGCAGGGGAATCTTTCGGCGTTCCCCACGCCCATAGCACAGACAAAGCACCAATAGATAACACCCTAAGCAACATTCTGAGTAAGTGCAGGTTGAAAGGTCACGTGCCCTGAAGGCCGTGAAGTGGCAAGCCAATAAAATATGTACCTCAATGTTATCCGTATTTATTGTAAAACACTGTACACTATTCAATCACGGTGATGTGCTAAGCGGCCCCGGTCATAGGCCTGACCGGTGGGCTACGCTGTCTGAAAAACACCATGTGGGTGACTGTGAAATTGTGTTAAGTCCCTGGGCGGTTGAGTTGCAGGGATTGAGGGCATCTCCGAGCCAATGAAAATAAAATTAACGGTTCTAAGATTTAAAACTGAAGCAATTGGTACACTAGTGATTATGCAAAGTCTTGAATGGCCCGGAGTGACTCGTATCCGACCGCCTCGTTTTGCCACTTAGCGCCCACTAGTGTTTTCTTCCCGGTCGAGGGCTGGAAGCAACAGCCAAAACACAAATTACACTACAAAACACAGGGGCAAAGGTCCAGAACACTTGGAAAGTACGAACTTGCTGGTTAGTGTCCCAAATTTGATTTGTGGGAAAATTTTTATGATTTTCATTTACTCTTGGTTTTACTATATTTTTAAGTTACGTGGTACAAACGAAAACTGACAGCATAAAACTGATTTTAGGAATTAATTAGACATACAAAACATTACTGATTTAAATTTAAATTAAAGAAAAGCATTTGCAAAAATAATGTAAAAATAATTAGGCGACAATGTTGGTTTCATGGGCGAGTCCAACTTGCCTACGAGGCGCAGGGGTGTTTCTGCCATTTTTGAGGTTAATAACGAAAAGTATCAATTAGGAATTATAATTTCATAACAAGGCTACCTCTGGCCTTTAAACACTGCTACCTTTTGGTGGTGTTACCCTCGTTGACGGAGTTAGCACGGGAGTGCTAGAAACGATACGTGTTTACAAAAGGCTAAAGTACCGGGGTTTCTGTCAACGGGGCACTTTCCTACCAATAAACGGTAGTTCTCATAAGGTGGCGCAAATACTGTATACACTCGACGTCCCGCGGGTGGCGTATAGGCGCCGCTGCCTCTTGCGCGCACGTGATCAGGCTCTTTTCCATATGAGCAAGTGGTGCTGCCGCCTCTGTCGTTTCGTAATCATGGGACGTGGTGCGCACGATGGGCTAATTTGGAAGAGAAGCGCGGGCATCCCGCTTCAACTGTTCACTACGAGAACCTTACATTTACACGTCTAAAATTAAATGCTTACTTGAAAACATAAGTAAGTGAAATAGAATCCTCCTCGAATGTACTACTCACTTCACAGCAGGTTCTGCAATAAACATTAATCGCAAGCAATGAGTGTTTAAGTTAAGTACCAATGAACACTAAATTTATTCACGTAACCATGACGAGCATTCTAAATTAATTAGGCCTACAACTTCATAGTTTTAATTTCTTTCTGGTAATGATAGAAGTTACACTCGTTTTCATTCATTACAATGAATGCAGAAAATATAATCCTACTTACAAGTTTCCCTGCGCAATATTTCAGAAATACTTGCTTCTTTACAATCGCTTGATGCTTTAAAGTGATTGGCTGCGCGACAGTGACGTCACAAGAAATGCAATGATGCCTCGTCGTGCTAACGTAATCTTACAATTCCGACTTGTTAGTGACTATGGTCGTTTCAATAATACGAATTTTCACATTCCAACACTCGCTATCGAGTCAAACATTCCTCTAGAGGAAATATTTCGACAATTTCAAAAATTTGGCCCCAGGTTAAAATACTTGTTTGATAAATGAAGTCTATAGAAAATACATTTAAATTATCGAACATAAAATCGATTGTATTACGTACTCGACTCACACTAATCGAAATGGCAATCATTATATTTGTATGTAGCCATGAGTGATTCAAAATACCCCAGTATATGATTTTAGTTGGCACCTGCTTGTTAGAGGATGCTGAAAACAGTGCCCAACAGTCTAGCATGAGAGTTTCTGTTCTATAATCCTCTTTGTTCTAAGTACTGCGTTTATTGATCTCATTAAAATTTCACAGGATAAAACATTATACTGAGAAGTGCTAAACATAGAAGTGCTAAGCATTGTATTGTTCTTTTTTCTAAAAGTTCAAAACATATGATTTAGCAGTATTGCCACAAATGGCAGCACAGCCGTATGATTAAAATACATTGGTTCTTATGGCGGGAACAATGTTTCGGTCTACAGTGACCACGAGTATAAATGCTCAAGCAACAAGGGCACAAATACACCGACTTCATATATTTACTCGGGAAGTATATGGCATGGCCACCCCCTGGCACAAATACACTGAATAAAACTTGATGTGACTCGCCTAGCGCCAGGTTCTAAACCCAATGCCGCCTCCTCTATGATGTCACCACAGACACCAAAGTATCTTCCCAGTTGTTTGTAGGGACCATGGGCCAAGGAGTGAACAGAATAAGAATTAGGAAGTGACATTGTAATTAGTGCAATTTTAGCACCAACAGCCATAGGTAGTTTGACGACACCCTTCTTAACAAGGGAGTAATTAACTCCAAACCAAACCACGTGGTCGCATGTTTTTACAACTACCGAACATGCGGGTGACCTTAAAATTCATGCAAGTATTTTCTTAATTCAGTAAAAAGTGTTGTGTACGCGAATCTAGCACCTAAAAATATTAATGAATGTTATATAGCCAAGCGTTTGTTGACCTAGGTCAACCATATGGCCAGTGCCAACATGACAGAACCACATGACCCGCACGGCAGGCAATAACACGCCAAACTATATTTTTAGAACGGTATATGTTAATTTTAGCACGCATTAGTACTATTGTAGTGTGTATGTATATTCACCAATATTAATCTACGTCAAACATGTAAGTTCACCAAAAACTCTGGCAACTCCAAAACATGACTAAAGCAAAACAAAAGACTCCAAACATTACAGAAACATCACCCCACATCACAGAGTGTGAGGGAAGGAAATTTTGATATTAACTTTCAGTGCATTGTGCTTTCAATAGTAAAATTAATTTACCTCACCGGACTTGGCGCGAACGAGAGGTCTCGACATCTCGCCTGCAGCCATGTTCGGCAGTGCGAGCTTAGCGGGCGTAGAGTGTGCATGCACGTCGAGTCATGGGGTAGCTTTATCACTTGAATCAACCAGTAGTGTGTATGTATATTCACCAATATTAATCTACGTCAAACAAGTAAGTTCACCAAAAACTCTGGCAACTCCAAAACATGACTAAAGCAAAACAAAAGACTCCAAACATTACAGAAACATCACCCCACATCACAGAGTGTGAGGGAAGGAAATTTTGATATTAACTTTCAGTGCATTGTGCTTTCAATAGTAAAATTAATTTACCTCACCGGACTTGGCGCGAACGAGAGGTCTCGACATCTCGCCCGCAGCCATGTTCGGCAGTGCGAGCTTAGCGGGCGTAGAGTGTGCATGCACGTCGAGTCATGGGGTAGCTTTATCACTTGAATCAACCACAGCCACGGCAATAGTCATATCTTCTTGGAACCTTTTTCGTATTACCCCTCTCCCCATGATCGCCACCCATCCCGAATGTAATATAATCAAACATTTCACTAAAACAAAGCTTTAATCAGCTAAAAACTGACTTACAAGTTAAAGCACAAGATAACAGTTTTTGAATGTCACATCAACAACATAGATAAATAGATACATAGAGATATACATTCATCACATTCTTCCCCGCTTTAGTATAGAACATAGTCATCCAAATGTTTAGGGGGTCTTTTAATTCTCTTAGGTCTGCCAGGAGATCTTGTCTGCGATATCTTGGTTAATTCATCATCAGACGGAATTTCACAGCTAATATATTCGTGAGTTTAACTCTTTTGAGTAAAATTAATCTTTTCAGAAATAGGTCTCAAATCCTGACTACTATCTTCTGTTTCTTTCACACATGGTTCATTGTTTTCATTCTCCGTACCGTTTTCAAAGTTCATGTTATAGATAGGTTCTGATGTTTCTTGAAGGAGTGTTACATCACCTCTTGGAGCTAGGTGTTTAAACGACACAGTAGATTCTCGGCCATCTGCATGTCGTACTGTAGCATATTGGGGATTAGCCTCAATGAGCTTAACCTCTTCCACCAGTGGTTCGTATTTACTTTGTCTGACATATTTCCGTAGCAGAACAGTGTCAGATGTGCTGAGAAAAGTTTGCAACGAATTCCCATTTGAAGACTTTCGTTGATGGCAAAACATCCTCTCATGGGAGGTGCAATTTGTTGCAGTGCATAACAGTGAGCGAATGCAGTGTATAGCATCATCTAACACAGTTTCCCAGTGCTCCACTTTTAACTTATTTGTTTTCAAACCAAGCACTATCGTTGTCCATATGATGCGATTATATCTCTTAGCCTGGCCATTTCCAACAGGGTTGTAAGGTGTAGTTCGACTAGTAGCCACTCCTCGAGAGTGATGAAATGACTTCAATTCTTCCGACATAAAATATGACCCTTGGTCGCTGTGAATATAAGAAGGCATTCCAGAAACAGAGAACAACTGAGTTAGTTTTTGAATCACAGTAAAAGACGTCAAGTCTTTGAATGGAAATGCAAATGGAAATCTTGAGTACTCATCTACT
Source organism: Medauroidea extradentata (assembly GCA_003012365.1). NCBI lineage: Eukaryota > Metazoa > Arthropoda > Insecta > Phasmatodea > Phasmatidae > Medauroidea > Medauroidea extradentata. The sequence goes on along the minus strand of PNEQ01027921.1, from coordinate 14,556 downwards.
AAGGTCAGTAAATATCTGTTCCTGGAAGCTGTAGGGAGAGGTCCTTTGAAATCAATATTCAACCGTTCAAAAGGAACTGTTGCTTTGATGAGGTGACCATCTCTGTGTCTACTGAAACGTGGCTTTAATTCAGCACATGTTGGACATTCAGCTGTGATCCTTCGAATGTCTTCTATAGAATAAGGATAGTTATGAGTTCTTATCCAATGAGACATTCTTGCAACTCCTGGATAGCAAATAGACTGATGTAAATCAAATAAGGTAGTATCTCTTACTGAACTACAAACTCGAGAGAGAGTATCAGCTATGTATTGTCCTTTCCAGGTCTGTACACAACATCAAAGCTGTAGCATGAAAGCTCCAATCGCCACCGAAGAATTTTGTCATTCTTGATCTTGCAGCTATGCTTGGCATCAAACATAAACGACAGTGACCGTTGGTTAGTTATGAGTTTGAAATGACGACCCATTAGATAATGCCTCCACTTATTCAGTGCTTCTACTATTGCACATGCCTCTTTTTCAATAGCAGGATGTTTTCGTTCAATTCCAGACAATGATCTAGAATAAAATGCTACCGGTCTTCCACATTGACTAAGTGTAGCTGCGATGACAAAATCAGAGGCATCTGTTTATACTACAAAGATTTCGTTTTCATCTATAGAAGTTATTACAGACTTTGCTATGTCAGTTTTCAATTTTTCAAAAGCTGTCATTGCATGAGAAGGCAGAGGAAACGACTAACATCTAACTAGATCCTGGATATTTAAAAAAAAGCGAACCACCCAACGAGCATAATGAGAAAACATACCTACCACTCTTCGTAGTTCCTTGATATTCTGTGGAACAGGCATATCTAACAACGGTTTGGGTCTCGATGGATCAGGTTTGATAGTGTCATTCTTAATAAGGTATCCTAGAAGTTTTATGCTTTTCTGAGAAAAGCAACTTTTCCTTTCGTTAATAGTTAAACCGTGTTTCATCACAGCATTCATAAATTCTGCAAGGTTCTTGTCGTGTTCCTCCTGTGACTTTCCACAAACAGTTACATCATCTAAATAGGCAAAAACGCCTTGTAAGTCCTCGCTTTGAATAACTGTATTAATAACCCAGTGAAAACATGGTACACCATTAGTGACACCAAATGGAATTCTTTTAAACTGATAAAGTCGGCTTTCTGCCACAAAAGCAATGTACAATTTTTCATCTTCACGAATGGGTACTTGGTGGTATGCACTTTTCTCATAAATAGTACTGAAAATATCATATTTAGAAACTGAAGCAACAGTATCCTCTATTTTCGGCAAGGGATATGCATCAAGTTGTGTAAATCGATTAATTGTTTCAGAATAATCATTTACCATTCTCTTTTTTTGACTGTCCAGTTTATGTTATCAGTATCTGAGCTCGCCAAGGGGAATTACTTTCCTCGATAATACCTTCAGAAAGAAGTCTCTTTACTTCTTCTGCTATGAATTTATATTCTTCAGGGGAATATTTACGAGTCTTCGTTGCTATAGGTCGACAATTTGATGTAAGATATTGAAAGAGAAAAGGTGGTTCCACTAGTGCAGCAGTTAAACTGCAGATCTTTAGTGGTGGCTTGTTTCCACCAAATTTCACACCAACCCAGGAATGCTGTGAAAGTATATCGTGACCTATTATGACATCAGCACAGAGATTTGGAAGTACAGCAACCTTTATATTTTCATAGTCGTGTCCCTCCAGAGTTATACTCACAAAACAGTCACCCACTGCTTTGGATTGCAAAGTTGACGATGCCATTGCTACTTGACTAGCAGATGAAAAAACCTTTACTCCGCAGTTTTCGATGAATTCATTACTTACAAATGTTTCTGAGCTTCCTGTATCAATTACGGCATCTGCGAATACTCCATTAACACATACTTCAACTAGTGATTTTGTCAAACAACTTGGTGCTGCTGCTGCTAAACGAGGTACAGAGGCTATAGTTGAAACTTTAGGCTTCCTATAGTTGTTTTTACTGTGGCACACTTTTGCAAAATGCCCTTTTTTTCCACAGTTATTGCAATTAAAATTTTTGGCAGTACTCAATTCACGCATATGTTTTTTGTAACCATAAAAATAACAATTACTTAGACGAATTGAAGCTGCAGATACAGTGTTAGATTTAGAAGATTCAGAAGATTCCATACCTGCCTCATATTCTTTGTTAATGTCATGGGTAGCATTCAGAAACATATTAGGAGTAGAGTATAACTGAGACTATTTTTGCGCCGATCGCAGACATCGAGCTTGACAAACAGCCTCTTCTAGCTTTAGTGCATTATTCTCTAAGAGACGTTAGCGTATTTCAGAGGATTTAAGACCTCTGATGAAAGTATCTCGAATAAAGTCGTCTTTATTTTCACTGACACTAACTGCACAAAATTTAAACTCTCTACTTAATAACTGAAGATTTTGCAAATATTGGTCTACTGACTCACCAGTTTCTTGCTTCCTAGAAGCTAATTGGTGTCTAGCGAAAACTTCATTTGTGGGTTTGATGTATACAGTTTGTAAGACTTCAACAGCTTTCTCATAAGTAACACAATCAGATATAATGTTGAAGACCATATGACCAACATAATTAATGAGAATTTTCCACTTATCTTCGTCTGTAGATTTTTCAAATGTTCTAATAAAATTTTCAAAAGTCAGAAACCAATGCACCCATTCCTGAGAAGCACATTTGGAGTTTGGGTCAGTATTGAATCGTTCAGGTTTCAAGAGTTTCTCCATTTTCTTTTTAGCTGATTAAATTGTAATGTAATCAAACATTTCACTAAAACAAAGCTTTAATCAGCTAAAAACTGATCTACAAGTTAAAGCACAAGTTAGCAGTTTTTGCATGTCACACCAACAACATAGATAAATAGATACATAGAGATATACATTCATCACACCGGTCGAATCACGGCCCCCGGGACTTAATTCACCACGTAAGTTTTTCGCTGCTTCGGCCTGCTTTCGTATTTACATCATCCACTGACCGGCTTTTGGGTCAGGCCTACTTCAGCGCCATACAAGCTTTGATGTAATATAGTGCTCATTTTCAGGTGAAATACACATACCCCTACGTCAACACATGTGCAACTTATTTCACCTTCACGTAAGTTTCAGAGCCTAGCCTTCTCTGGTGCAACTTAGTGTCGTCTATTTAGTGTATGTGTTTTTTTGTAATTCAGTGATTATTTGTTTGTGCTACGAGGCGTAGAAGGGGGCTCAACACCCTCCCAAGCATAACACGTGTGTAGGTATCACATGGGCCTTTGTGTGAGGAGGCAGCCACATGGTCGTCGACCCAACCCTGAGAGTACAGAGTCCTGTGTCCGCCCGGGCTAGTTTCAAAATCAACGACGGACTGGCACCCTATCACAGCAGTTATCACTTAAGTTCTACCACATGTCTAGGATTATACCCAGCTAGGGTGTATCGACACACCGCCTCCTCCTCACACTCATGTTGGACACGTCAAACTGTGGAATGTATTGAAATTCTGTTATAGTAAGAATTAATAGTTTAATTTGATATGTTTTTATTTTTATTTATTAAAGTATTCTTGAGGTCCCAGTGAGTCTGAGTTGACTCATTAGTAGGGACAGTACATACATGCATTTCAATGATGGCAATTCTTAAGAATCCGCTACAATTGATTTAGCACAGAAAACAGCACACGCACAGACACAGAACACACACACACAGCACAGAACTGCAAACTACAATTAAAACAGAACACTCACATAAACAAAGATGTTAGAAGGATCCAGATGGAGCATGTCGCCGGGAATTGTAACCAAACAAACGCTTGATGTGGTTGGTACTAATATGGCCGACTAATTATCAAATTGAGGAAATTTTAGTTAGGAGGTGTGTAAACAGGGCTAAAATATAGAGTTTTCAACCTAAAACATAAATTAAATTGCATAATACATTAATTTACTGTAAAAAATACCAGTCTGATGTGAACTTTTGAGGTTAAATCAGTATGGCGGCTGGCAATTTGGTGGCTACCTCTCCCCCCTCTTGGCTAGACTTCCCTCGCCAGCATTCAGACCTTATGCTACCCCGGTGCACATAAACAGCGGATGTTGTTGTTAAAACGAAGACGCTACACTGGTAAATAATACATGTGTGTGTTGGTATAACTGATTCTGAATGTTTTTATTGTTACCACCTTTTATAAATAACTTGTTTTGTTTATTTCATAATAAAAAATCGAGTGAATTTAATTTTTAAAACTTGCAGTGGCTGTTATAAATCGTTTCATTGCGAACAAATCAATTTACTAACTTCAGCGCGAATTTTTACAAAGGTAAGTCAAATATGTTTCCATTTTCAACAGTGTTTATACTCTTTCTGTGCATGTGCTATATTCTGTGCTAAATCAATTTTAGCGGAGCCTTTTAATTCACTCTTAAGCTTGGTTCACACTTAAAAACTTAAGAATTATGACATGTAGTTAAGAATTGACTTAAGAATAGAAAGTGTTAATCTTAAGCCCCTGGCCCAATTAACATGTCCCCTGTCCTCGGATGTCCTCTGTCCTCTGTCCTCAATGACGACATGAGCTGTAATTGGTCGGTGTGATCATGTGACTTCAGGGTCATGTCCTCGTATGTCCCCTGTCCTCTGTCCTCGGAGAATTGGTTAATTTTTAATTATATGTCTCCTGTCCCATGTACCCTGAGCTGTTTCCAAAAGGGGAAAAAGAATAACCAGAAAATATGCACGAAAATTATATTTATAAACATCTTAATGCGGTAAGGCAAACCAAATTTTAAATACCTTGGTAAATATCAACATAAAAATTAAATGCCACTGTAAATATCAAGAATCACTATTCATGATGTACCAGCTGAACTATTTATTTTAGACGGTACAGTTTATTAATTGAACTGTTTCTATAGACGTCAGAAGTAGTCGTACGCAAATATAATTTTAGATTTCTAACTTCGAAATTTTCCGTCTTTCAATAATTTAGGTTACATTCGTTAGATTATGGTAGGTTAGTTTATGTTGGTTTTTTCTTTAAATTTGGGGCCAGAAGCAACTTTCGGTCCCGTCCAAAATATTGAGTCTTTATTTACAAAGTAACATACATCTTGCAAAACAAACTGTACAAGTTTACCCATACCGACAACAATGGTCTTAGTGGGAGAAAATGAATGTAGGTGAAACTGTGTGATGGCTGCTGGGTGATGAGATGTAGATGCTGCGGCGGAGTGCACTAAGGGTGGAGAAGAGTGCACTCAAACGTGAAGAGGCGATGACTGGTAACTGTTAGATGGCGAAGAGTAGAACGGAGACGGTGAGCGATGATTGGTGATGCGGCAAGTGATGATGTTCAGTGCTGAGGTCGTGAAGTCTTCTGTGGGAGAGTGCCAGTGTCAGGGGGTGGGCGTCACCGTTGTTAGCCACCGGGATCCCCGGCGGCGGCTGGTGCAGGAACATCGTCCTCCAAGGTGCGCAGATGGTCGACGGAGAAGAGCGGTCGCCGTGGGTGGGCAGCAGCAGGCGGGGGGTCGGCCACACGCCTGATGTATGGGTTGGAGTTGCGGGAGCAGCGGTGGAGGAATTTCGTGGAGGCTTTGACAAGAGTGGGATGAAGATGAGGAAGGTGAGTCTGATCGAGAAGTTGTTGACGGAGAGTGGCGCGAGGAAGGCCGAGAAAGAGGCGAAGACCAAGAAAGTATGATTGGGTGAGGGGACGAAGATTGTAGAGGGATGAATGAGACCAAACAGGACTAGCATAGGTGATGATGGGTATGACCAGGGAACGGAATACGGTGACCCGGGTGTCGAGGGGAGTGCCAGAATGAGGACGCAGAATCGGAGCGAGTTGGGAGAAGACGGAGCGAGTCTTGGCAACGGTGGAGGTGATGTGAGGAATGAAGGAAAAAGAAGAATCTAGGGTAATACCTAGGTAGCGAAGAGTTGGTGACCAGGGGATAGGTGTACCAGTCAAGGAAGGAGGGTGGTCAAGAGAAGGATAATAACGCGAGAAAAGAATGGAGGAAGAATTGGCAGGATTAAGGGCAATACCATGACTGAGCAATTGAGTGGAAAGGTAGGTGAGACCACGGTTGAGACGGTCGCATAAGAGGCCTTCGGACACAGAGGAAGCCAGGAGGCAAGTGTCGTCGGCATATTGGGTGAGGAAACAACCAGGAGGAGGGGTCAGATCAGCAATGTGGAGCGTGAACAGGAGAGGATTGAGGATGGCCCCCTGGGGGACCCCGGCATGGATAGGACAAGGAGCCGACAAGGAACCCTCCGCCTTAACCCGGAGGGTACAGCCCCCAAGATAGGAGCAGAGGAGATGGACAAAGTGAGGAGGAATGGGAGTAGAGGCGAGGCGTGAGAAGAACTGGGAATGAGGAACAGAGTCAAATGCTCTGGCAAGTTCGAGGAGCACCATGCCCAAGTGTTGCCGCCTGGAGAATCCCTCGACTACCAGGAGCTCCACACGGGCAATGGCTTGGGAGGTGGAGTGATGTTTACGAAAACCGAACTGGTGCGGAGGGAGAAGGTCGTGAGAGTTGACGGCGGAGAGAAGACGGGTGAGAATGGCACGCTCGACTACCTTAGAATGGATAGGGAGAAGGGCGATGGGGCGGTAAGAAGAAGGAAGAGAAGGAGGTTTGCCAGGCTTAGGAATGGGAACAACTATGGCGGATTTCCAGGAGGAAGGAAAATGGCAGGTGAGAAACATAGTATTAATGAGGTGGGTAAGGAGAACAACGGCTTTGTGGGGAAGAGCACGGAGAATAGGAGCGGGGAGATCATCCGAGCTGGGAGCAGAAGTAGGGCGGAGAGTGGAGAGGAGGCGCCGGATTTCAGCAGGAGTAGCCAAAGGAAAGGGAGGACGATCAGGAAGAATGGGGAGGGTGACATGGTCGGAGAGACGAGAGGGATGGTCCTCATTATCCGAAGAATCAGAGGAAAGAGCAGGCATCGGAGCAGAGGCAAAGGTGGTTTCGAGGTAGGATGACAAGGCTTCCGAGCGGGCAGGAGCGGTTTCAACCACACCCCAAGGAGGGGTGAGGGGTGGAATCTGGGTGGGAGCAGAACGGAGACGGCGCAGGTAGCTCCAGAGGGAACCAGAGGTAGCCGAGTAAGCTTGCAGGCGCCGAGTCTCCCGAGCGGTGTTCCACTCAGCGACCAGCTGCCGGCACCGCCCACGCAACCGGAGGTACAACCCCCGGTAGTGCGGATGGTGGGTAGCCTGCCACCGGCCACGGAAATGGTTCCGCAGAGAGAGGGCGTCGCGAAGGTAAGCAGGAAAAGGAGGACGAAGAGGGGTATGAGCAGGAAGAAGAGGAATATGGGATGAAGCAGCAGCAGAGATAGCGGCGGTGAGGGAGATAGCATGATGGTCAATGTCAGCAGAGGTGGAAAAAGAGAGGTGCATGTCCAGAGAATCAGAAAGAGATTGGGAGAAACCACGCCAGTCAGCCTGTCGGAAGGCAAAGCGAGGAAGGTGAGGGTTAGAGTGGGGAAAGAAATGAATAGTGAAGAGGACAGGTAGATGGCCAGAGGAACCAGCGGTGAGGGTGCGCATATCAGATAAGACAGGAAGGCGAGAGGAGAGAGCAAAGTCAATAATAGAAGGTAAAATGCGGCGTTGAGCAGGAAAGAAGGTAGGAGTCGGGGGTGCATGCAAAAAGAAGCGGGAGGTGCGAAGGAAAGTACGGAGGGAGCTGACCCGCCGGTTAGCAGCGGCACAGCCCCAAAAAAGGGTGGGTAGCATTAAAGTATCCAGCCACCACGACGTGTACATCGCGGTGACCGAGGGCCTCAATGTCGGCAGTAGGAAAAGGGAACTGAGGAGGTAAATAGATGGAGACAAGGTTTAAGACATAGGGAGCGCCATGTAGACGGGCCGCGACCGCCTCAGTCGCAGGAGAGAGGAAAAGATGACAACGGTGATGGGAAAGTTTGGAGCGAACAAGGAGCGCCACCCCGCCCATCACGATCGGCGCAGTGGAGGACATAACCGGGAATGCTAAGAGGAGTGGGAGGGGAAAGCCAGGTTTCAGAGATAAAGACAACGTCAGAGTCGTGAAGGTGAAGAAGGTTCAGGAGGTCGTGAAGTTTAGGGAGGAGAGAAAAGGAGTTCCATGACAGGGCTTTAAGGGGAGGAGGCTGAGCCATCCAGGAGGACAAGGAGAGCTTGGAGGAGAACGTCAATCTTAGCTGCTGGAGGTACGGGCTTGAGAAAAGGCATGAAGGGTGCGGCGGATGAAAGGAAGGTAAGACTGGAAAAAGCCAATGATGTCGGATAAACCACTTGTCAATGATGAGGAGTCAGGAGGAGCGACATAATGAGTGGGGGGAGGCGGGGCCACTGGGGAAGAAGAAGGAGGAGCAGGCACGCGAGGAGGACCAGTGATGAGAGGGTAGGTGCGGGACAGAGCATTCGGAAGTGGAGGAGGAAAGTGAACTGTCGATGAAATGTCGGGAACATAGCGGGCAGTGGCAGAAGGCCCAGGAGGAGATGATTTCGTAGGCAGAGTGTTGGGATGGCGACGGAGGTAGGCCTGAATGGTGGGGCAGGAGAGGGAAGTGGCGATGTGGGGATCCCCACAGTTGACGCACTTCCTTGCCTCGTGTAGAGCCTTGCAGGTACGCGACCAGTGGGAGCCGGCACACTTGAAACCGGCCAGGTCCCAGTGGCACCGGACTGAAGAATGCCCCAACCCCTGACAGCAGTAGCATTGAGGCACCCTCCCACATCCCTTGTAGGGTTCAACAGCGACGACCCAGCAGCCAAGATTGCTGAGTCGGAGAAAGGGAGCTGTCCCCCCCCCCAAGTCGGGTAGTTGTCACGAGAAAAGGTTGGGAGGTCGCAGAGGCATAGATTCGTAATTTAGTCACAGTCCCTACTGGGAAGTCAATGGCACGTAGTTGTTCTGTCAATTCGTCAGGCGTCACAGTCAGTGGAAGTTTCCGAATGACAACTCTGTCGACCTTCTCGTCAGGGCGTAGGGAGGTGAAGGGGCGGAAACCAAGAGAGGCAAATTTGTTGAAGAGGAAGGAATGATCTGCGGAGTTGTGAGTGTAAAAGGAGGTGCGATCGCCAACGGAGGTGATGAGGAGTTTGCCGGTGAAATCCTTTTCAAAGCGGGAAGCAGTGAGGAAGGGTTTCTCAGAAGGAGCAACGAGACAAGAGATGGGAGGCATGCGGATGGGCTTCGGTGGGTTGGGAGGAGGGTCTGGGCGGGAGGATGGTCCAGGCTGGGGATGAACATGAGAAGAGGAAGAGACGGGTGGAGCAGAGGAGACAATGGAAGAGAAAGTCCATTTCAGTCTCTTTGGAGGCGTCGAGTCAGTCGGATGTGAAGGCAGGTGTGAGGAGGCAGCTCCAGAGTCAGCAATTTCGCCTGGTGCAGTGTCAGTGTCTGAGTTGGCAGCAAAACGGTTGGAGGTGGCAACGTTGTTGTCGGATAGGGAAGCGACATGGCGACGGTAGCAGAAGACCTTCTTCGGCCGTCGGAAGCCGTCAACCTCCACGCTGGAATCCGAAGACCCATGGTGAGTGACCGCCACAGAAGGGTGGTCGTCAGCTTCCATATCTGTGCCGACATCGTCCAAGCGGATCAAGTCTTCAGAGCGGCCAGCAGCGTGTCCAGAGGCAGGTGGGACCGAAGGTGCAGAAGTAGCAGGAGGCAGCACAACTGCAGCAGAAGTGGCACGTGGCTGCGAGGAGGCAGCAGAAGAGGTACGCGGCAGCACGGGGTCGGCAGATGTGGCCGTCGGCAACGATGATGGTGTAGGCGCGCCAGTAGAAGCAGGCAACAGACCGGGCTGGGAGGAAAAGGGGAGCAGAAGAGGCGGACGAAAAGGGGAATGATGAGCTTGGAAGAGAAATTACCAGGCACAAAGGAAGGGCGTGGTTGAAATGGTGGAGTGTAAGAAGGATCCTGCGAAAAGTGGTAGGATAGGTGCTGAGAATGCTGAGAAGGCTGTGGAAAGAATGTCTGAGAGGGAAAAGACGGAGCAGTGGTGGTAGCTGGCAACTGGTACGGTGGAGGGTACTGGCTGTTCTGCGAAAAGGAATAGGCAGGTGGAGGAAAAGTCTGTGCCGGCGGCGTAAAGTGCTGAGAAGGCCCAGTCGGTCCAGCGATGGCAGGAGAAGGCGTGTAGACAAATTGAGGACTTAACATTCAAAAGGGGCTAAGTACCATTTTCGACAAAAATGTGTTAGGTACATAGAAAGGTGCCAAAACATTAGGTCGAAGACATACCTAAAGGGCTGCCTCCTAGTGATATTCATGCGCGCCGTACAACAGCACAATTAGATGAATGTAGTGACATTAACGCATTCTAGTTAACTAAAAATATATATTGATGTTCATAAGTTTTTTGTATTAATTACTATTCGATTGTTTCTATTTACTAATTTCCTATTGTAAAATTATGTGAACGCATTTGGATAATTCCTTGTTAATTTATTTGTCGCAATATACTGTTTTCGTCATTATCTTGAAACTTGAATTATGGCACTTAGCCCCTTATGAATGTTAAGTCCTCAATTGTCCAGAAGTGGCAGCGGTGTGGGTGTAGAAGGTAGGAGAAGAACAATATTGCAGCGACGAAGGCTAGGGATGACCAGAGAAAGGAAGAAGAGAAGAATGTTGGTAGTGAGGAAGGTCAGCCGTGGAGGAGATGAGGGTAGTGGTAGGCACTGTAGCAAGGCTGGATGAACGAGAAGGAGAAGCAGTGGTGGTGGAAGATGTGGCAGGAATAAATTCCTGCGCAGAAGTGTTGAGAGATGATGGAGAAGAAGAAGGCTCGAGAGGAACGTCGTGGATGAGAGCAAGCACCTTGTCACGAATCTTCTCAACAGTGGGCGAAGAGCTGGAGATCTCTCGAAGAGCAGCGTCAACACGAAGGCGACGATCTTGCGTCGGAGCAGGCGAGTGAAGAACAGCAGAAGAGTGGGAGGGTGATGTGGCGAGTAGGTAATCCAGAGCAGCAAGTTCATCAGGCGACAAAGTAGGGCTCAGGTTGTCATGGCGAGTAGGAGGCGAACGGTCACGGTCTTGGTTGGTTTAGGTTAGGTTCGATTATTTTACCATTTAGTAGTCCATTTATCGTTACCAAAAGAAAAATTTAAAACTTAATAGTAAAATAACTTAACTTAAAACAAAAGTAACATAAACTAACCTATTGTAACAAAATAAAAATAAATAAATTTTTAAAAATTGTAAATTATAATTTTCTTTACTAACAATTACTTCTAACATATCTAGAAACACTTTTCATTAATAAACTATACCTATAAAATCAATGGTATGGCTGGTACATAATGAGTAGTGATTTCTGATATTCACCCTATCTATTGGCAGTTTTCGGAACGTACGTGTGGGGACACATTCCTGCTAGCAAATTGTGCCAGCATCGTTTGTCCACGCATCATTTTCTGGGTGAGGACAGAGGACGTCTGAGGACAGGGGACATGTTTAATTGTGCCAGGGGCTTTAAAATACAAACTTAGCATGCGTGTCTTATTAAAAATAATTTTCCGTTTTATGTTTATTTTTGAAAAGTAGATTATTTTCCTACAAGAAAATATTACGAAAAATTTTCGGAAGCTGAGTTTGCAGAACATTTCGTAAATATCTAGTAACGTGAAAATTACAAGCTCATAATATCCCTTTTTATACAAAGTAATAGTCTTACTTACAATAACGATAATATTAATTCATGTTGTAACAACAGGGGGCCGATTAAATATCACCATTTGCGATTTGCACCGACGCAGCGCAACGCAAGTAAATCTGCTCTGCACCTACACCTCTAGTCGTAGTTGGAATTAAATATACTCGAAAGCGCAAGACGCAAGGGGCGGAGCCTATTTCGACTCGGCGCAACTACTACCCCTCTCCAATTTACACAAGCCAATCAGAAAATTTGTAACATCATTCTCACTGCCACATGGACGGCAAAAACTGTCTGTCTGTACATCCGTGTGCTTACGTGCAGATATAGCTTCCATGTAGCAGTGAACAATTTCTCGCGCTAAAAATATGTTTTGGTTGTATTTTTCGTAACCTCAAATTGTGTAGTTTTCTCGTGCTTATACAAGGATGTAAGAAGTGTAGTTTCATATCAAGAAATGAAGGAAAATTGTCACAAAGTTTTATTACAAACATATATGTCGTAGTTGCGTTTGAAGTTTGAAACATTAATTTCTATAATGCCGTGGTTATTTCAGTGTAGTGGATGCGTGTGTTCATTTTTATTGAATGAGATTGTTCGTGAATAATTAAGTACTATATTTCTGGAGAGAAGCATTTTTGTAACACAATTGAAATTCGTCAGAGTGGTTTTAGTGTGTAACCAGCTTTTACATACTTAATGTTGCTAACGGAAAATAAAGTGCCTAATGTGAGAGACGTGTGACGCGATTAGAGCAAATTTTATGTATACATTTTATATTTGTACTGGTATTAAGTTGAGTGACCTAGTTTTGAAATTCACGTAAGTTATTTTAACTTGTGTGGCATGGTATTTGTGAGGCCTACTACCTAATTGGCTATACATGTGACATTCGTCTTTCAATGAGTCGTAAATTATCAAATCGTGATACATTGATTATTTCTAAATAATTCATTGCTAATGTGTAGTGAATACGAGTGGCTTTCGTACAACTATACTGTAATAAATTTAATTAGGTCTAGATGATTGTAAGTTCAATGTTTACCGAGATAGGGTGTGATGTGTAGACAGCAAGTCTCACGAAAGACTTAAAACTAAAATGATAGCCCTCCTGTTTCATGAAATAAAGAGAATCCCAACAGAATCACTCTTAAATATAAAGCACGTGTAATGTGGAAACAAGTCGGCAAGAAAGATGTGATGTTGAAACACCCCATCCAAGCAAGGAAAATAGAGAGGCAATGTCACTGTTCTAAGCAATTAGCCAAACAGGTACTTGCAAAACATATTCGCTATTTATTTACTTTATTATTTGCATAAAACTTTTAAGCAAAGTTTTTAAGGGTACAAATAACCTCAACAAACCGACTCTTTTCTCGTCGTATGCCACGGAAAAATACCCTCAAAAAGTTTATTCCGGGGAAAGGATAATAAATCTTTGCCCACTTTTAATTACTTCTTTAGTAAACAACCATTTCAGTTTTGTACTTCTACTGTACTTCGTAACTTAACAGCTTGTATCTGTACACAAAAACGCAAATAATTAAAGTTCATAGAACACTGGATACAGATAAAGATATCCAACTTTTATGTTAATTTTCATTCACACACCCGTAAATTGTCCAATGCGCATGCGCGAAGGGTGCAGATATACTTGCGTCGAGCCATTTGCTAGGCGCAGATTTTCAGGCACTTTGCGCCATCACGTGACCACTTGCACCTGCGTATTTGTATATTTAATACCAAAGCAACGCAGCGCAAGTGCAATTTTTGCGCTGCACCTCTCAAAAGCGATATTTAATCGCCCCCCAGCATGAACTAACCTTCAAGCATTATGTACCCTATAAGCATTCTAAATGGACAGTTTTCATGAGACCAATTTTAATCAATTTTGTAGTTTTCTAAAAAGATCATATTATTTTTTTCTTATAAATTGTATTTTCCGCATAACAAGATCGTTTACTGCTACACGCTCTCAATTCGGCTTCATTTCGCGTCTCTTCTAATGCAAACTTCAATGAATATATGGGATATATTAAACAATTTATTACATATTTTGTGTTAAATAGTACGTCGTGTTCAATATTGGTTTTATATACATTAATTTAATGGCGTATTCCAATTGACTGCTCCGGGGGCACACCAGGGGGCCGATTAAATATCACCATTTGCGTTTTGCACCGACGCAGTGCAACGCAAGAAAATCTGCTCTGCACCTGCACCTCGAGTCGTAGTTGGAATTAAATATACTCGGAAACGCAAGACGCAAGAGGCGGAGCCTATTTTGGCTCGGCGCAACTGCCACCCCTCTCTAAATTACACAAGCCAATCAGAAAATTTGTAACATCACTCTCACTGCCATGTTGACGACAAAAACTGCCTGCGTACCCACGTGCTTACATGCAGATGTAGCTTCTATGTAGCACTGAACATTTCTCGCGCTAAAAATAATGTTTTGGTTATATTTTTCGTAACCTAAAATTATGTAGTTTTCTCGTGCTTACACAAGGATATAAGAAATGTAGTTTCATATCAAGTTATGAAGGAAAATTGTCACAAAGTTTTCATCATAAACGTATATGTCGTAGTTGCGTTTGAAAAATTAATTTATATAATATCGTGGTTTCAGTATAGTGGATGCGTGTGTTCATTTTTATGGAATGAGATCGTTCGTGAATAATTAAGTACTATATTTATGGACAGTAGCATTTTTGTAACACAATTGGAACACATCAGAGTGGTTTTCGTCTGTAACCAGTTTTTACTTACTTTATGTTGCTAACGGAAAATGAAGTGCCTAAAGTGATAGACATGTGACGCGATTAGGGCAAAATTTATGTATACCTTTTATATTTGTACTGGTATTAAT